>CALNHX010000993.1:0-262132 GCA_940337035.1 Agriotes lineatus
ACGTCTGGGACGTTAGGGACATATGGGACATCTAGGATCTCTATGACGTCTGGGACGTTAGGGACATATGGAACGTCTAGGACGCCTCGAACATTAGGGACATATGAGACATATGGGACACCTGGGACGTCTGGAACGTTAGGGACATATAGAACATCTGGGACGTCTTTGACGTTAAGGACATATGGGACATCGAGGTCGTCTGGGACGTCTGGGACGTTAAGGACATATGGGACAGTTAGGAAGCCTGGGACATTAGGGACATTTGGGACATATGGGACATCTGGGACGTTTGGGACGTTAAGGACATATGGGACATTTAGGACGCCTGTGACATTAGGGACGTATGGGACATATGGGACATCTGGGACGTCTGGGACGTTAGGGACATATAAGACATCTAGGACGTCTGGGACGTTAGGTAAATATGGGACATCTAGGACGTCTGGGACGTTAGGGACATATGCAACATCTGGGACGTCTGGGATGTCTGGGACGTTAGAATCATACGGGACAGCTGGGACTTCTGGCACATGACGGACATATAGGACATTTAGGACGTCTGGAACGTTAGGGACATATAGAACATCTAGGACGCCTGGGACATTAGGGACATATGGGACATATGGGACATCTGGGACGTCTGGGACGTTAGGGACATATGGGACATCTGGGACATCTGCGACGTTAAGGACATATGGGACATCTAGGACGTCTAGGACGTCTGGGACGTTAAGGACATATCGGACATTTAGGACGCCTGGGACATTAGGGACATATGGGACATATGGAACATCTGGGACGCCTGGGAAATTAGGGACATATGAGACATATGGGACATCTGGGACGTCTGGGACGTTAGGGACATATGGGGCATCTGGGACGTCTGGGACGTTAAGGACATATGGGACATATGGGACATCTGGGACGTATGCGACGTTAGGGACATATAGGACATCTAGGACGTCTGGGACGTTAGGGACATATGGGACATTTAGAACGCCTGGGACGTTAGAAACATATGGGACATCTGGGACGCCTGGGACATTAGGTACATATAGGACATATGTGACATCTAGGACGTCTGGGACGTTAGGGACATATGGGACATCTAGGACCTCTGGGACGCTGGGACGTTAGGGACATACGGGACAGCTGGGACGTCTGGGACGTTTTAGACATATGGGACATTTAGGACGTCTGGGACGTTAGGGACATATGGAACATCTAGGACGCCTCGGACATTAGGGACATATGGGACATATGGGACACCTGAGACGTCTGGAACGTTAAGGACATATGGAACATCTGGGACGTCTGGGACGTTAAGGACATATGGGAAATTTAGGACGCCTCGGACATTAGGGACGTATGGGACATATGTGACATCTGGGACGTCTGGGACGTTAAAGACATTAGGGACATCTAGGACGACTGAGACGTCTGGGACGTTAAGGACATATGGGACATTTAGGACGCCTGGGACATTAGGGACATATGGAACATATGGGACGTCTGGAACGCCTGGGACATTAGGGACATATGGAACATATGGAACATCTGGGACGTCTGGGACGTTAGGGACATATGGGACATCTGGGACGTCTGGGACGTTAGTTACATGTAGGACATCTAGGACGGCTGGGACGTTAAAGACATATGGGACGTCTAGGACGTCTGGGATGTCTGGGACGTTAGAAACATGCTGGACAACTGGGACGTCTGGGACATTAGGGACATATGGGACATTTAGGACGTCTGGGACGTTAGGGACATATGGAACATCTAGGACGCCTGGGACATTAGGGACATATGGGACATATGGGACATCTGGGACGTCTGGGACGTTAGGGACATATGGGACATCTGGGACGTCTGGGACGTTAAGGCCATATGGGACATCTAGGACGTCTGGGACGTCTGGGACGTTATAGACATATGGGACATATGGGACATCTGGGACGCCTTGGACATTAGGGACATATGGGACATGTGGGACATCTGGTACGTATGGGACGTTTGGGACGTTAGGGACATATAGGACATCTAGGACGTCTGGGACGTTAGGGACATATGGGACATCTAGGATCTCTATGACGTCTGGGACGTTAGGGACATACGGGACAGCTGGGACGTCTGGGACGTTATAGACATATGGGACATTTAGGACGCCTGGGACGTTAGGGACTTATGGAACGTCTAGGACGCCTCGAACATTAGGGACATATGAGACATATGGGACACCTGGGACGTCTGGAACGTTAGGGACATATAGAACATCTGGGACGTCTGGGACGTTAAGGACATATGGGACATCGAGGTCGTCTGGGACGTCTGGGACGTTAAGGACATATGGGACAGTTAGGAAGCCTGGGACATTAGGGACATTTGGGACATATGGGACATCTGGGACGTCTGGGACGTTAAGGACATATGGGACATTTAGGACGCCTGTGACATTAGGGACGTATGGGACATATGGGACATCTGGGACGCCTGGGACATTAGGGACATAAGATACATATGGAACATCTGGGACGTCTGGGACGTTAGGGACATATAAGACATCTAGGACGTCTGGGACGTTAGGTAAATATGGGACATCTAGGACGTCTGGGACGTTAGGGACATATGCAACATCTGGGACGTCTGGGATGTCTGGGACATTAGAATCATACGGGACAGCTGGGACGTCTGGGACATGAGGGACATATAGGACATTTAGGACGTCTGGAACGTTAGGGACATATAGAACATCTAGGACGCCTGGGACATTAGGGACATATGGGACATATGGGACATCTGGGACGTCTGGGACGTTAGGGACATATGGGACATCTGGGACATCTGCGACGTTAAGGACATATGGGACATCTAGGACGTCTAGGACGTCTGGGACGTTAAGGACATATCGGACATTTAGGACGCCTGGGACATTAGGGACATATGGGACATATGGAACATCTGGGACGCCTGGGACATTAGGGACATATGGGACATATGGGACATCTGGGACGTCTGGGACGTTAGGGACATATGGGGCATCTGGGACGTCTGGGACGTTAAGGACATATGGGACATATGGGACATCTGGGACGTATGCGACGTTAGGGACATATAGGACATCTAGGACGTCTGGGACGTTAGGGACATATGGGACATCTAGGACCTCTGGGACGCTGGGACGTTAGGGACATACGGGACAGCTGGGACGTCTGGGACGTTATAGACATATGGGACATTTAGGACGTCTGGGACGTTAGGGACATATGGGACATCTAGGACCTCTGGGACGCTGGGACGTTAGGGACATACGGGACAGCTGGGACGTCTGGGACGTTATAGACATATGGGACATTTAGGACGTCTGGAACGTTTAAGGACATATGGGACATCGAGGACGTCTGGGACGTCTGCGACGTTAAGGACATATGGGACATTTAGGACGCCTCGGACATTAGGGACGTATGGGACATATGTGACATCTGGGACGTCTGGGACGTTAAGGACATTAGGGACATCTAGGACGACTGAGACGTCTGGGACGTTAAGGACATATGGGACATTTAGGACGCCTGGGACATTAGGGACATATGGAACATATGGGACATCTGGAAAGCCTGGGACATTAGAAACATATGGAACATATGGAACATCTGGGACGTCTGGGACGTTAGGGACATATGGGACATCTGGGAAGTCTGGGACGTTAGTTACATGTAGGACATCTAGGACGTCTGGGACGCTAAAGATATATGGGACATCTAGGACGTCTGGGACGTCTGGGACGTTAGAAACATACTGGACAACTGGGACGTCTGGGACATTTGGGACATATGGGACATTTAGGACGTCTGGGACGTTAGGGACATATGGAACATCTAGGACGTTTGGGACATTAGGGACATATGGGACATATGGGACATCTGGGACGTCTGGGACGTTAGGGACATATGGGACATTTAGGACGTCTGGGACGTTAGGGACATATGGAACATCTAGGACGCCTGGGACATTAGGGAAATATGGGACATATGGGACATCTGGGACGTCTGGGACGTTAAGGCCATATGGGGCATCTAGGACGTCTGGGACGTCTGGGACGTTAAAGACATATGGGACATAAGGGACATCTGGGACGCCTTGGACATTAGGGACATATGGGACATATGGGACATCTGGGACGTATGGGACGTTTGGGACGTTAGGGACATATAGGACATCTAGGACGTCTTGGACGTTAGGGACATATGGGACATCTAGGATCTCTATGACGTCTGGGACGTTAGGGACATACGGGACAGCTTAGACGTCTGGGACGTTATGGACATATGGGACATTTAGGACGTCTGGGACGTTAGGGACATATGGAACGTCTAGGACGCCTCGGACATTAGGGACATATGGGACATATGGGACACCTGGGACGTCTGGAACGTTAGGGACATATAGAACATCTGGGACGTCTGGACGTTAAGGACATATGGGACATCGAGGACGTCTGGGACGTCTGGGACGTTAAGGACATATGGGACAGTTAGGACGCCTGGGACATTAGGGACATATGGGACATATGGGACATCTGGGACGTCTGGGACGTTAAGGACATATGGGACATTTAGGACGCCTGTGACATTAGGGACGTATGGGACATATGGGACATCTGGGACGCCTGGGACATTAGGGACATAAGAGACATATGGAACATCTGGGACGTCTGGGACGTTAGGGAGATATAAGACATCTAGGACGTCTGGGACGTTAGGGAAATATGGGACATCTAGGACGTCTGGGACGTTAGGGACATATGCAACATCTGGGACGTCTGGGACGTCTGGGACGTTAGAATCATACGGGACAGCTGGGACGTCTTGGACATGAGGGACATATGGGACATTTAGGATGTCTGGGACGTTAGGGACATATGGAACATCTAGGACGCCTGGGACATTAGGGACATATGGGACATATGGGACATCTGGGACGTCTGGGACGTTAGGGACATATGGGACATCTGGGACATCTGGGACGTTAAGGACATATGGGACATCTAGGACGTCTAGGACGTCTGGGACGATAAGGACATATCGGACATTTAGGACGCCTGGGACATTAGGGACATATGGGACATATGGAACATCTGGGACGCCTGGGACATTAGGGACATATGGGACATATGGGACATCTGGGACGTCTGGGACGTTAGGGACATATGGGACATCTGGGACGTCTGGGACGTTAAGGACATATGGGACATATGGGACATCTGGGACGTATGCGACGTTAGGGACATATAGGACATCTAGGACGTCTGGGACGTTAGGGACATATGGGACATCTAGGACCTCTGGGAGGCTGGGACGTTAGGGACATACGGGACAGCTGGGACGTCTGGGACGTTATAGACATATGGGACATTTAGGACGTCTGGGACGTTAGGGACATATGGAACATCTAGGACGCCTTGGACATTAGGGACATATGGGACATATGGAACACCTGGGACGTCTGGAACGTTAAGGACATATGGAACATCTGGGACGTCTGGGACGTTAAGGACATATGGGACATCGAGGACGTCTGGGACGTCTGGGACGTTAAGGACATATGGGACAGTTAGGACGCCTGGGATATTAGGGACATATGGGACATATGGGACATCTGGGACGTCTGGGACGTTAAGGACATATGAGACATTTAGGACGCCTGTGACATTAGGGACGTATGGGACATATGGGACATCTGGGACGCCTGAGACATTAGGGACATATGAGACATATAGAACATCTGGGACGTGTGGGACGTTAGGGACATATAGGACATCTAGGACGTCTGGGACGTTAGGGAAATATGGGACATCTAGGACGTCTGGGACGTTAGGGACATTTGCAACATCTGGGATGTCTGGGACGTGAGAATCATACGGGACAGCTAAGACGTCTGGCACATGAGGGAAATATGGGACATCTAGGACGTCTGGGACGTTAGGGACATATGGAACATCTAGGACGCCTGGGACATTAGGGACATATGGGACATATGGGACATCTGGGACGTCTGGGACGTTAGGGACATATGGGACATCTGGGACATCTGGGACGTTAAGGACAAATGGGACATCAAGGACGTCTGGGACGTTAAGGACATATCGGACATTTAGGACGCCTGGGACATTAGGGACATATGGGACATATGGAACATCTGGGACGCCTGGGACATTAGGGACATATGGGACATATGGGACATCTGGGACCTCTGGGACGTTAGGGACATATGGGACATCTGTGACGTCTGGGACGTTAAGGATATCTAGGACGTCTGGGACGTCTGGGACGTTAAGTACATATGGGACATTTAAGACGCCTGGGACGTTAGGGACATATGGGATATATAGAACATCTGGGACGCCTGGAACATTAGGGACATATGGGACATATGGGACATATGGGACATCTAGGACGTCTGGGACGTTAGGGGCATATGGGACATCTAGGACGTCTGGGACGTCTGGGACGTTAGGGACATCCGGGACAGCTGGGACGTCTGAGGGACATATGAGACATTTAGGACGTCTGGGACGTTAGAAACATATGGAACATCTAGGACGCCTGGGACATTAGGGACATATGGGACATATGGGACATCTGGGATGTCTGGGACGTTACGGACATATGGGACATCTGGGACGTCTGGGACGATAAGGACATATGGGACATCGAGGACGTCTGGGACGTCTGGGACGTTAAGGACATGTGGGACATTTAGGACGACTGGGACGTTAGAAACATATGGGACATCTGGGACGCCTGGGACATTAGGGACATATCTGACATATGGGACATCTGGGATGTCTGGGACGTTACGGACATATGGGACATCTGGGACGTCTGGGACGATAAGGACATATGGGACATCGAGGACGTCTGGGACGTCTGGGACGTTAAGGACATATTTGACATTTAGGACGCCTGGGACATTAGGGACATATAGGACATATGGGACATTTGGGACGTCTGGGACATCTAGGACGTCTGGGACGCCTGGGACATTAAGGACATACGGGACATATGGAACATCTGGGACGTTTGGGACGTTAGGGACATATGGGACATCTGGGACTTCTGGGGCGTTAAGGACATATGGAACATCTAGGAGGCCTGGGACGTTAGGGACATATGGGACATATGGGACATCTGGGACGTCTGGGACGTTAGGGACATATGGGACATCTGGGACGTCTGGGACGTTAAGTCCATATGGGGCATCTAGGACGTCTGGGACGTCTGGGACGTTAAAGACATATGGGACATATGGGACATCTGGGACGCCTTGGACATTAGGGACATATGGGACATGTGGGACATCTGGTACGTATGAGACGTTTGGGACGTTAGGGACATATAAGACATCTAGGACGTCTGGGACGTTAGGGACATATGGGACATCTAGGATCTCTATGACGTCTGGGACGTTAGGGACATACGGGACAGCTGGGACGTCTGGGACGTTATAGACATATGGGACATTTAGGACGCCTGGGACGTTAGGGACATATGGAACGTCTAGGACGCCTCGAACATTAGGGACATATGAGACATATGGGACACCTGGGACGTCTGGAACGTTAGGGACATATAGAACATCTGGGACGTCTGGGACGTTAAGGATATATGGGACATCGAGGTCGTCTGGGACGTCTGGGACGTTAAGGACATATGGGACAGTTAGGAAGCCTGGGACATTAGGGACATTTGGGACATATGGGACATCTGGGACGTCTGGGACGTTAAGGACATATGGGACATTTAGGACGCCTGTGACATTAGGGACGTATGGGACATATGGGACATCTGGGACGCCTGGGACATTAGGGACAGAAGATACATATGGAACATCTGGGACGTCTGGACGTTAGACTAGTAGGGACATATAAGACATCTAGGACGTCTGGGACGTTAGGTAAATATGGGACATCTAGGACGTCTGGGACGTTAGGGACATATGCAACATCTGGGACGTCTGGGATGTCTGGGACGTTAGAATCATACGGGACAGCTGGGACGTCTGGGACATGACGGACATATAGGACATTTAGGACGTCTGGAACGTTAGGGACATATAGAACATCTAGGACGCCTGGGACATTAGGGACATATGGGACATATGGGACATCTGGGACGTCTGGGACGTTAGGGACATATGGGACATCTGGGACATCTGCGACGTTAAGGACATATGGGACATCTAGGACGTCTAGGACGTCTGGGGCGTTAAGGACATATCGGACATTTAGGACGCCTGGGACATTAGGGACATATGGGACATATGGAACATCTGGGACGCCTGGGACATTAGGGACATATGGGACATATGGGACATCTGGGACGTCTGGGACGTTAGGGACATATGGGGCATCTGGGACGTCTGGGACGTTAAGGACATATGGGACATATGGGACATCTGGGACGTATGCGACGTTAGGGACATATAGGACATCTAGGACGTCTGGGACGTTGGGGACATATGGGACATCTAGGACCTCTGGGACGCTGGGACGTTAGGGACATACGGGACAGCTGGGACGTCTGGGACGTTATAGACATATGGGACATTTAGGACTTCTGGGACGTTAGGGACATATGGAACATCTAGGACGCCTCGGACATTAGGGACATATGGGACATATTGGACACCTGAGACGTCTGGAACGTTAAGGACATATGGAACATCTGGGACGTCTGGGACGTTAAGGACATATGGGACATCGAGGACGTCTGGGACGTCTGGGACGTTAAGGACATATGGGACATTTAGGACGCCTCGGACATTAGGGACGTTTGGGACATATGTGACATCTGGGACGTCTGGGACGTTAAAGACATTAGGGACATCTAGGACGACTGAGACGTCTGGAACGTTAAGGACATATGGAACATCTGGGACGTCTGGGACGTTAAGGACATATGGGACATCTGGGACGTCTGGGACGTTAAGGACATATGGGACATTTAGGACGCCTCGGACATTAGGGACGTATGGGACATATGTGACATCTGGGACGTCTGGGACGTTAAAGACATTAGGGACATCTAGGACGACTGAGACGTCTGGGACGTTAAGGACATATGGGACATTTAGGACGCCTGAGACATTAGGGACATATGGAACATATGGGACGTCTGGAACGCCTGGGACATTAGGGACATATGGAACATATGGAACATCTGGGACGTCTGGGACGTTAGGGACATATGGGACATCTGGGACGTCTGGGACGTTAGTTACATGTAGGACATCTAGGACGTCTGGGACGTTAAAGACATATGGGACATCTAGGACGTCTGGGACGTCTGGGACGTTAGAAACATGCTGGACAACTGGGACGTCTGGGACATTAGGGACATATGGGACATTTAGGACGTCTGGGACGTTAGGGACATATGGAACATCTAGGACGCCTGGGACATTAGGGACATATGGGACATATGGGACATCTGGGACGTCTGGGACGTTAGGGACATATGGGACATCTGGGACGTCTGGGACGTTAAGGCCATATGGGACATCTAGGACGTCTGGGACGTCTGGGACGTTATAGACATATGGGACATATGGGACATCTGGGACGCCTTGGACATTAGGGACATATGGGACATGTGGGACATCTGGTACGTATGGGACGTTTGGGACGTTAGGGACATATAGGATATCTAGGACGTCTGGGACGTTAGGGACATATGGGACATCTAGGATCTCTATGACGTCTGGGACGTTAGGGACATACGGGACAGCTGGGACGTCTGGGACGTTATAGACATATGGGACATTTAGGACGCCTGGGACGTTAGGGACTTATGGAACGTCTAGGACGACTCGAACATTAGGGACATATGAGACATATGGGACACCTGGGACGTCTGGAACGTTAGGGACATATAGAACATCTGGGACGTCTGGGACGTTAAGGATATATGGGACATCGAGGTCGTCTGGGACGTCTGGGACGTTAAGGACATATGGGACAGTTAGGAAGCCTGGGACATTAGGGACATTTGGGACATATGGGACATCTGGGACGTCTGGCACGTTAAGGACATATGGGACATTTAGGACGCCTGTGACATTAGGGACGTATGGGACATATGGGACATCTGGGACGCCTGGGACATTAGGGACATAAGATACATATGGAACATCTGGGACGTCTGGGACGTTAGGGACATATAAGACATCTAGGACGTCTGGGACGTTAGGTAAATATGGGACATCTAGGACGTCTGGGACGTTAGGGACATATGCAACATCTGGGACGTCTGGGATGTCTGGGACGTTAGAATCATACGGGACAGCTGGGACGTCTGGGACATGAGGGACATATAGGACATTTAGGACGTCTGGAACGTTAGGGACATATAGAATATCTAGGACGCCTGGGACATTAGGGACATATGGGACATATGGGACATCTGGGACGTCTGGGACGTTAGGGACATATGGGACATCTGGGACATCTGCGACGTTAAGGACATATGGGACATCTAGGACGTCTAGGACGTCTGGGACGTTAAGGACATATCGGACATTTAGGACGCCTGGGACATTAGGGACATATGGGACATATGGAACATCTGGGACGCCTGGGACATTAGGGACCTATGGGACATATGGGACATCTGGGACGTCTGGGACGTTAGGGACATATGGGGCATCTGGGACGTCTGGGACGTTAAGGGCATATGGGACATATGGGACATCTGGGACGTATGCGACGTTAGGGACATATAGGACATCTAGGACGTCTGGGACGTTAGGGACATATGGGACATCTAGGACCTCTGGGACGCTGGGACGTTAGGGACATACGGGACAGCTGGGACGTCTGGGACGTTATAGACATATGGGACATTTAGGACGTCTGGGACGTTAGGGACATATGGGACATCTAGGACCTCTGGGACGCTGGGACGTTAGGGACATACGGGACAGCTGGGACGTCTGGGACGTTATAGACATATGGGACATTTAGGACGTCTGGAACGTTAAGGACAAATGGAACATCTGGGACGTCTGGGACGTTAAGGACATATGGGACATCGAGGACGTCTGGGACGTCTGCGACGTTAAGGACATATGGGACATTTAGGACGCCTCGGACATTAGGGACGTATGGGACATATGTGACATCTGGGACGTCTGGGACGTTAAGGACATTAGGGACATCTAGGACGACTGAGACGTCTGGGACGTTAAGGACATATGGGACATTTAGGACGCCTGGGACATTAGGGACATATGGAACATATGGGACATCTGGAAAGCCTGGGACATTAGAAACATATGGAACATATGGAACATCTGGGACGTCTGGGACGTTAGGGACATATGGGACATCTGGGAAGTCTGGGACGTTAGTTACATGTAGGACATCTAGGACGTCTGGGACGCTAAAGATATATGGGACATCTAGGACGTCTGGGACGTCTGGGACGTTAGAAACATACTGGACAACTGGGACGTCTGGGACATTTGGGACATCTAGGACGCCTGGGACATTAGGGACATATGGAACATATGGGACATCTGGAAAGCCTGGGACATTAGGAACATATGGAACATATGGAACATCTGGCACGTCTGGGACGTTAGGGACATATGGGACATCTGGGACGTCTGGGACGTTAGTTACATGTAGGACATCTAGGACGTCTGGGACGCTAAAGATATATGGGACATCTAGGACGTCTGGGACGTCTGGGACGTTAGAAACATACTGGACAACTGGGACGTCTGGGACATTTGGGACATATGGGACATTTAGGACGTCTGGGACGTTAGGGACATATGGAACATCTAGGACGCCTGGGACATTAGGGACATATGGGACATATGGGACATCTGGGACGTCTGGGACGTTAGGGACATATGGGACATTTAGGACGTCTGGGACGTTAGGGACATATGGAACATCTAGGACGCCTGGGACATTAGGGACATATGGGACATATGGGACATCTGGGACGTCTGGGACGTTAAGGCCATATGGGGCATCTAGGACGTCTGGGACGTCTGGGACGTTAAAGACATATGGGACATAAGGGACATCTGGGACGCCTTGGACATTAGGGACATATGGGACATATGGGACATCTGGGACGTATGGAACGTTTGGGACGTTAGGGACATATAGGACATCTAGGACGTCTTGGACGTTAGGGACATATGGGACATCTAGGATCTCTATGACGTCTGGGACGTTAGGGACATACGGGACAGCTGGGACGTCTGGGACGTTATAGACATATGGGACATTTAGGACGTCTGGGACGTTAGGGACATATGGAACGTCTAGGACGCCTCGGACATTAGGGACATATGGAACATATGGGACACCTGGGACGTCTGGTACGTTAGGGACATATAGAACATCTGGGACGTCTGGGACGTTAAGGACATATGGGACATCGAGGACGTCTGGGACGTCTGGGACGTTAAGGACGTATGGGACAGTTAGGACGCCTGGGACATTAGGGACATATGGGACATATGGGACATCTGGGACGTCTGGGACGTTAAGGACATATGGGACATTTAGGACGCCTGTGACATTAGGGACGTATGGGACATATGGGACATCTGGGACGCCTGGGACATTAGGGACATAAGAGACATATGGAACATCTGGGACGTCTGGGACGTTAGGGACATATAAGACATCTAGGACGTCTGGGACGTTAGGGAAATATGGGACATCTAGGACGTCTGGGACGTTAGGGACATATGCAACATCTGGGACGTCTGGGACGTCTGGGACGTTAGAATCATACGGGACAGCTGGGACGTCTTGGACATGAGGGACATATGGGACATTTAGGATGTCTGGGACGTTAGTGACATATGGAACATCTAGGACGCCTGGGACATTAGGGACATATGGGACATATGGGACATCTGGGACGTCTGGGACGTTAGGGACATATGGGACATCTGGGACATCTGGGACGTTAAGGACATATGGGACATCTAGGACGTCTAGGACGTCTGGGACGTTAAGGACATATCGGACATTTAGGACGCCTGGGACATTAGGGACATATGGGACATATGGAACATCTGGGACGCCTGGGACATTAGGGACATATGGGACATATGGGACATCTGGGACGTCTGGGACGTTAGGGACATATGGGACATCTGGGACGTCTGGGACGTTAAGGACATATGGGACATATGGGACATCTGGGACGTATGCGACGTTAGGGACATATAGGACATCTAGGACGTCTGGGACGTTAGGGACATATGGGACATCTAGGACCTCTGGGAGGCTGGGACGTTAGGGACATACGGGACAGCTGGGACGTCTGGGACGTTATAGACATATGGGACATTTAGGACGTCTGGGACGTTAGGGACATATGGAACATCTAGGACGTCTTGGACATTAGGGACATATGGGACATATGGAACACCTGGGACGTCTGGAACGTTAAGGACATATGGAACATCTGGGACGTCTGGGACGTTAAGGACATATGGGACATCGAGGACGTCTGGGACGTCTGGGACGTTAAGGACATATGGGACAGTTAGAACGCCTGGGATATTAGGGACATATGGGACATATGGGACATCTGGGACGTCTGGGACGTTAAGGACATATGAGACATTTAGGACGCCTGTGACATTAGGGACGTATGGGACATATGGGACATCTGGGACGCCTGGGACATTAGGGACATATGAGACATATAGAACATCTGGGACGTCTGGGACATTAGGGACATATAGGACATCTAGGACGTCTGGGATGTTAGGGAAATATGGGACATCTAGGACGTCTGGGACGTTAGGGACATATGCAACATCTGGGATGTCTGGGACGTGAGAATCATACGGGACAGCTAAGACGTCTGGCACATGAGGGAAATATGGGACATCTAGGACGTCTGGGACGTTAGGGACATATGGAACATCTAGGACGCCTGGGACATTAGGGACATATGGGACATATGGGACATCTGGGACGTCTGGGACGTTAGGGACATATGGGACATCTGGGACATCTGGGACGTTAAGGACAAATGGGACATCAAGGACGTCTGGGACGTTAAGGACATATCGGACATTTAGGACGCCTGGGACATTAGGGACATATGGGACATATGGAACATCTGGGACGCCTGGGACATTAGGGACATATGGGACATATGGGACATCTGGGACCTCTGGGACGTTAGGGACATATGGGACATCTGTGACGTCTGGGACGTTAAGGATATCTAGGACGTCTGGGACGTCTGGGACGTTAAGTACATATGGGACATTTAAGACGCCTGGGACGTTAGGGACATATGGGATATATAGAACATCTGGGACGCCTGGAACATTAGGGACATATGGGACATATGGGACATATGGGACATCTAGGACGTCTGGGACGTTAGGGGCATATGGGACATCTAGGACGTCTGGGACGTCTGGGACGTTAGGGACATACGGGACAGCTGGGACGTCTGGGACGTTAAGGACATATGAGACATTTAGGACGTCTGGGACGTTAGAAACATATGGAACATCTAGGACGCCTGGGACATTAGGGACATATGGGACATATGGGACATCTGGGATGTCTGGGACGTTACGGACATATGGGACATCTGGGACGTCTGGGACGATAAGGACATATGGAACATCGAGGACGTCTGGGATGTCTGGGACGTTAAGGACATGTGGGACATTTAGGACGACTGGGACGTTAGAAACATATGGGACATCTGGGACGCCTGGGACATTAGGGACATATCTGACATATGGGACATCTGGGATGTCTGGGACGTTACGGACATATGGGACATCTGGGACGTCTGGGACGATAAGGACATATGGGACATCGAGGACGTCTGGGACGTCTGGGACGTTAAGGACATATTTGACATTTAGGACGCCTGGGACATTAGGGACATATAGGACATATGGGACATTTGGGACGTCTGGGACATCTAGGACGTCTGGGACGCCTGGGACATTAAGGACATACGGGACATATGGAACATCTGGGACGTTTGGGACGTTAGGGACATATGGGACATCTGGGACTTCTGGGGCGTTAAGGACATATGGAACATCTAGGACGCCTGGGACGTTAGGGACATATGGGACATATGGGACATCTGGGACGTCTGGGACGTTAGGGACATATGGGACATCTGGGACGTCTGGGACGTTAAGTCCATATGGGGCATCTAGGACGTCTGGGACGTCTGGGACGTTAAAGACATATGGGACATATGGGACATCTGGGACGCCTTGGACATTAGGGACATATGGGACATATGGGACATCTGGGACGTATGGGACGTTTGGGACGTTAGGGACATATAGGACATCTAGGACGTCTCGGACGTTAGGGACATATGGGACATCTAGGATCTCTATGACGTCTGGGACGTTAGGGACATACGGGACTGCTGGGACGTCTGGGACGTTATAGACATATGGGAAATTTAGGACGTCTGGGACGTTAGGGACATATGGAACGTCTAGGACGCCCCGGACATTAGGGACATATGGGACATATGGGACACCTGGGACGTCTGGAACGTTAGGGACATATAGAACATCTGGGACGTCTGGGACGTTAAGGACATATGGGACATCGAGGACGTCTGGGACGTTTGGGACGTTAAGGACATATGGGACAGTTAGGACGCCTGGGACATTAGGGACATATGGGACATATGGGACATCTGGGACGTCTGGGACGTTAAGGACATATGGGACATTTAGGACGCCTGTGACATTAGGGACGTATGGGACATATGGGACATCTGGGACGCCTGGGACATTAGGGACATAAGAGACATATGGAACATCTGGGACGTCTGGGACGTTAGGGACATATAAGACATCTAGGACGTCTGGGACGTTAGGGAAATATGGGACATCTAGGACGTCTTGGACGTTAGAGACATATGCAACATCTGGGACGTCTGGGACGTCTGGGACGTTAGAATCATACGGGACAGCTGGGACGTCTTAGACATGAGGGACATATGGGACATTTAGGATGTCTGGGACGTTAGGGGCATATGGAACATCTAGGACGCCTGGGACATTAGGGACATATGGGACATATGGGACATCTGGGACGTCTGGGACGTTAGGGACATATGGGACATCTGGGACATCTGGGACGTTAAGGACATATGGGACATCTAATACGTCTAGGACGTCTGGGACGTTAAGGACATATCGGATATTTAGGACGCCTGGGACATTAGGGACATATGGGACATATGGAACATCTGGGACGCCTGGGACATTAGGGACATATGGGACATATGGGACATCTGGGACGTCTGGGACGTTAGGGACATATGGGACATCTGGGACGTCTGGGACGTTAAGGACATATGGGACATATGGGACATCTGGGACGTATGCGACGTTAGCGACATATAGGACATCTAGGACGTCTGGGACGTTAGGGACATATGGGACATCTAGGACCTCTGGGAGGCTGGGACGTTAGGGACATACGGGACAGCTGGGACGTCTGGGACGTTATAGACATATGGGACATTTAGGACGTCTGGGACGTTAGGGACATATGGAACATCTAGGACGCCTTGGACATTAGAGACATATGGGACATATGGGACACCTGGGACGTCTGGAACGTTAAGGACATATGGAACATCTGGGACGTCTGGGACGTTAAGGACATATGGGACATCGAGGACGTCTGGGACGTCTGGGACGTTAAGGACATATGGGACAGTTAGGACGCCTGGGACATTAGGGACATATGGGACATATGGGACATCTGGGACGTCTGGGACGTTAAGGATATATGAGACATTTAGGACGCCTGTGACATTAGGGACGTATGGGATATATGGGACATCTGGGACGCCTGGGACATTAGGGACATATGAGACATATAGAACATCTGGGACGTCTGGGACGTTAGGGACATATAGGACATCTAGGACGTCTGGGACGTTAGGGAAATATGGGACATCTAGGACGTCTGGGACGTTAGGGACATATGCAACATCTGGGACGTCTGGGACGTGAGAATCATACGGGACAGCTAAGACGTCTGGGACATGAGGGAAATATGGGACATCTAGGACGTCTGGGACGTTAGGGACATATGGAACATCTAGGACGCCTGGGACATTAGGGACATATGGGACATATGGGACATCTGGGACCTCTGGGACGTTAGGGACATATGGGACATCTGGGACGTCTGGGACGTTAAGGACATCTAGGACGTCTGGGACGTCTGGGACGTTAAGTACATATGAGACATTTAAGACGCCTGGGACGTTAGGGACATATGGGATATATAGAACATCTGGGACGCCTGGAACATTAGGGACATATGGGACATATGGGACATCTAGGACGTCTGGGACGTTAGGGGCATATGGGACATCTAGAACGTCTGGGACGTCTGGGACGTTAGGGACATACGGGACAGCTGGGACGTCTGGGACGTTAGGGACATATGAGACATTTAGGACGTCTGGGACGTTAGAAACATATGGAACATCTAGGACGCCTGGGACATTAGGGACATATGGGACATATGGGACATCTGGGATGTCTGGGACGTTACGGACATGTGGGACATCTGGGACGTCTGGGACGATAAGGACATATGGAACATCGAGGACGTCTGGGACGTCTGGGACGTTAAGGACATATGGGACATTTAGGACGACTGGGACGTTAGAAACATATGGGACATCTGGGACGCCTGGGACATTAGGGACATATGGGACATATGGGACATCTGGGATGTCTGGGACGTTACGGACATATGGGACATCTGGGACGTCTGGGACGATAAGGACATATGGGACATCGAGGACGTCTGGGACGTCTGGGACGTTAAGGACATATTTGACATTTAGGACGCCTGGGACATTAGGGACATATAGGACATATAAGACATTTGGGACGTCTGGGACATCTAGGACGTCTGGGACGCCTGGGACATTAAAGACATACGAGACATATGGAACATCTGGGACGTTTGGGACGTTAGGGACATATGGGACATCTGGGACTTCTGGGGCGTTAAGGACATATGGAACATCTAGGACGCCTGGGACGTTAGGGACATATGGGACATCTGGGACGTCTGGGACGTTAGCGAGATATGGGACATCTGGGACGTCTGGGACGTTAGGGACATATAGGACATCTAGGACGTCTGGGACGTTAGGGACATACGGGACAGCTGGGACGTCTGGGACGGTAGCGACATATGGGACATTTAGGACGTCTGGGACGTTAGGGACATATGGAACATTTAGGACGCCTTGGACATTAGGGGCATATGGGACATATGGAACATCTGGGACGTCTGGGACGTTAGGGACATATGGGACATCTGGGACGTCTTTGACGTTAAGGACCTATGGGACATCTAAAACGTTTGGGACGTCTGGGACGTTAAGGACATATGGGACATTTAGGACGCCTGGGACATTAGGGACATAAGTGACATATGGGCCATCTGGGACGCCTGGGACATTAGGGACATATGGGACATATGGGACATCTGGGACGACTTGGACGTCTGGGACGTTCGGGACATATAGGACATCTAAAACGTCTGGGACGTTAGGGACATATGGAACATCTAGGACGTCTGGGACGTCTGGGACGTTAGGGACATGCGGGACAGCTGGGACGTTAGGGACATATGGGACATTTAGGACGTCTGGGACGTTAGGGACATATGGAACATCTAGGACGCCTGGGACATTAGGGACATATTGGACATATAAGACATCTGGGACGTCTGGGACGTTAGGGACATATTAGACATCTGGACGCCTGGGACATTAGGGACATATGGGACATCTAGGACGTCTGGGACGTCTGGGACGTTAAGGGCATATGGGACATTTAGGACGCCTAGGACATTAGGGACATATTGGACATCTGGGACGTCTAAGACGTTAGGGACATATGGGACATCTGGGACGTCTGGGACTTTAAGGACATATGGGACATCGAGGACGTCTGGGACGTCTGGGACGTTTAGGACATATGGGACATTTAGGACGCCTCGGACATTAGGGACATATGGGACATATGTGACATCTGAGACGTCTGGGACGTTAAGGACATTAGGGACATCTAGGACGACTGAGACGTCTGGGACGTTAAGGACATATGGGACATTTAGGACGCCTGGTACATAAGGGACATATGGAACATATGGGACATCTGGAACGCCTGGGACATTAGGGACATATAGAACATATGGAACATCTGGGACGTCTGGGACGTTAGGGACATATGGGACATCTGGGACGTCTGGGACGTTAGTTACATATAGGACATCTAGGACGTCTGGGACGTTAAAAACATATGGGACATCTAGGACGTCTGGGACGTCTGGGACGTTAGAAACATACGGGACAACTGGGACGTCTGGGACATTAGGGACATAAGGGACATTTAGGACGTCTGGGACGTTAGGGACATATGGAACATCTAGGACGCCTGGGACATTAGGGACATATGGGACATATGGGACATCTGGGACGTATGGGACGTTTGGGACGTTAGGGACATATGGGACATCTGGGACGTCTGGGACGTTAAGGACATATGGGACATCTGGGACGCCTGGGACATTAGGGACATATGGGACATATGGGACATCTGGGACGTATAGCACGTTTGGGACGTTAGGGACATATAGGACATCTAGGACGTCTGGGACGTTAGGGACATATGGGACATGTAGGACCTCTGGGACGTCTGGGACGTTAGGGATATACGGGACAGCTGGGACGTCTGGGACGTTATAGGCATATGGGACATTTAGGACGTCTGGGACGTTAGGGACATATGGGACATACGGGACATCTGGGACGTCTGGGACGTTAGGGACATATGGGACATCTGGGACGTCTGGTACGTTAAGGACATATGGGACATATGGGACATCTGGGACGTATGGGACGTTAGGAACATATAGGACATCGAGGACGTCTGGGACGTTAGGGACATATAGGACATCTAGGACCTCTGGGACGTCTGGGACTTTAGGGACATACGGGACAGCTGGGACGTCTGGGACGTTATAGACATATGGGACATTTAGGACGTCTGGGTCGTTAGGGACATATGGAACATCTAGGACGCCTCGGACATTAGGGACATATGGGACATATGGGACACCTGGGACGTCTGGAACGTTAAGGACATATGGAACATCCGGGACGTCTGGGACGTTAAGGACATATGGGACATCGAGGACGTCTGGGACGTCTGGGACGTTAAGGACATATGGGACATCTGGGACGTCTGGGACATTAGGGACATATGAGACATATAGAACATCTGGGACGTCTGGGACGTTAGGGACATATAGGACATCTAGGACGTCTGGGACGTTAGGGAAATATGGGACATCTAGGACGTCTGGGACGTTAGGCACATATGCAACATCTGGGACGTCTGGGACGTGAGAATCATACGGGACAGCTGGGACGTCTGAGACATGAGGGAAATATGGGACATCTAGGACGTCTGAGACGTTAGGGACATATGGAACATCTAGGACGCCTGGGACATTAGGGACATATGGAACATATGAGACATCTGGGACGTCTGGGACGTTAGGGACATATGGGACATCTGGGACATCTGGGACGTTAAGGACAAATGGGACATCTAGGACGTCTAGGACGTCTGGGACGTTAAGGACATATCGGACATTTAGGACGCCTGAGACATTAGGGACATATGGGACATATGGAACATCTGGGACGCCTGGGACATTAGGGACATATGGGACATTTGGGACGTCTGGGACGTTAGGGACATATGGGACATCTGGGACGTCTGGGACGTTAAGAACATCTAGGACGTCTGGGACGTCTGGGACGTTAAGTACATATGGGACATTTAAGACGCCTGGGACGTTAGGGACATATGGGATATATAGAACATCCGGGACGCCTGGAACATAAGGGACATATGGGACATATGGGACATCTGGGACGGCTGGGACGTTAGGGACATATAGGACATCTAGGACGTCTGGGACGTTAGGGACATATGGGACATCTAGGACGTCTGGGACGTCTAGGACGTTAGGGACATACGGGACAGCTGGGACGTCTGGGACGTTAGGGACATATGAGACATTTAGGACGTCTGGGACGTTAGAAACATATGGAACATCTTAGACGCCTGGGACATTAGGGACAAATGGGACATATGGGACATCTGGGATGTCTGGGACGTTACGGACATATGGGACATCGAGGACGTCTGGGACGTCTGGGAAGTTAAGGACATATGGGACATTTAGAACGCCTGGGACTTTAGAAACATATGGGACATCTGGGACGCCTGGGACATTAGCGACATATGGGACATATGTGACATCTGGGATGTCTGGGACGTTAAGGACATGTGGAACATCTGGGACGTCTGGGACGTTAAGAACATATGGGACATCGAGGACGTCTGGGACGTCTGGGACGTTAAGGACAGTTGGGACGCCTGGGACATTAGGGACATATGGGACATATGGGACATCTGGGACGTTTGGGACGTTAAGGACATATGGGACATTTAGGACGCCTGTGACGTTAGGGACGTATGGGACATATGGGACATCTGGGACGCCTTGGACATTAGGGACATATGAGACATATAGAACATCTGAAACGTCTGGGACGTTAGGGACATATAGGACATCTAGGACGTCTGGGACGTTAGGGAAATATGGGACATCTAGGACGTCTGGGACGTTAGGCACATATGCAACATCTGGGACGTCTGGGACGTGAGAATCATACGGGACAGCTGGGACGTCTGGGACATGAGGAAAATATGGGACATCTAGGACGTCTGGGACGTTAGGGACATATGGAACATCTAGGACGCCTGGGACATTAGGGACATATGGAACATATGGGACATCTGGGACGTCTGGGACGTTAGGGACATATGGGACATCTGGGACATCTGGGACGTTAAGGACAAATGGGACATCTAGGACGTCTAGGACGTCTGGGACGTTAAGGACATATCGGACATTTAGGACGCCTGAGACATTAGGGACATATGGGACATATGGAAAATCTGGGACGCCTGGGACATTAGGGACATATGGGACATCTGGGACGTCTGGGACGTTAGGGATATATGGGACATCTGGGACGTCTGGGACGTTAAGAACATCTAGGACGTCTGGGACGTCTGGGACGTTAAGTACTTATGGGACATTTAAGACGCCTGGGACGTTAGGGACATATGGAATATATAGAACATCCGGGACGCCTGGAACATAAGGGACATATGGGACATATGGGACATCTGGGACGGCTGGGACGTTAGGGACATATAGGACATCTAGGACGTCTGGGACGTTAGGGACATATGGGACATCTAGGACGTCTGGGACGTCTGGGACGTTAGGGACATACGGGACAGCTGGGACGTCTGGGACGTTAGGGACATATGAGACATTTAGGACGTCTGGGACGTTAGAAACATATGGAACATCTTAGACGCCTGGGACATTAGGGACATATGGGACATATGGGACATCTGGGATGTCTGGGACGTTACGGACATATGGGACATCTGGGACGTCTGGGACGATAAGGACATATGGGACATCGAGGACGTCTGGGACGTCTGGGACGTTAAGGACATATGGGACATTTAGAACGCCTGGGACGTTAGAAACATATGGGACATCTGGGACGCCTGGGACATTAGGGACATATGGGACATATGTGACATCTGGGATGTCTGGGACGTTACGGACATATGGGACTCCTGGGACGTCTGGGACGATAAGGACATATGGGACATCGAGGACGTCTGGGACGTCTGGGACGTTAATGACATATTTGACATTTAGGACGCCCGGGACATTAGGGACATATGGGACATATGGGACATCTGGGACGTCTGGGACGTTAAGGACATATGGGACATCTAGGACGTCTGGGACGTCTGGGACGTTAAGGACATATGGGAAATTTAGGACGGTTGGGACATTAGGGACATATGGTACATATGGGACATCTGGGACGCCTGGGACATTAAGGACATACGAGACATATGGAACATCTGGGACGTTTGGGACGTTAGGGACATATGGGACATCTGGGACTTCTGGGACGTTAAGGACATATGGAACATCTAGGACGTCTGGGACGTTAGAGACATCTGGGACATCTGGGACGTCTGGGACGTTAGCGAGATATGGGACATCTGGGACGTCTGGGACGTTAGGGACATATAGGACGTCTGGGACGTTAGGGACATACGGGACAGCTGGGACGTCTGTTACGGTAGCGACATATGGGACATTTAGGACGTCTGGGACGTTAGGGACATATGGAACATCTAGGACGCCTAGGACATTAGGGGCATATGGGACATATGGAACATCTGGGACGTCTGGGACGGTAGCGACATATGGGACATTTAAGACGTCTGGGACGTTAGGGACATATGGAACATCTAGGACGCCTAGGACATTAGGGGCATATGGGACATATGGGACATCTGCGACGTCTGGGACGTTAGAAACATATGGAACATCTAGGACGCCTGGGACATTAGGGACATATGGGACATATGGGACATCTGGGATGTCTGGGACGTTACGGACATATGGGACATCTGGGACGTCTGGGACGATAAGGACATATGGGACATCGAGGACGTCTGGGACGTCTGGGACGTTAAGGACATGTGGGACATTTAGGACGACTGGGACGTTAGAAACATATGGGACATCTGGGACGCCTGGGACATTAGGGACATATGGGACATATGGGACATCTGGGATGTCTGGGACGTTACGGACATATGGGACATCTGGGACGTCTGGGACGATAAGGACATATGGGACATCGAGGACGTCTGGGACGTCTGGGACGTTAAAGACATGTGGGACATTCAGGACGACTGGAACGTTAGAAACATATGGGACATCTGGGACGCCTGGGACATTAGGGACATATGGGACATATGGGACATCTGGGATGTCTGGGACGTTAGGGACATATGAGACATTTAGGACGTCTGGGACGTTAGAAACATATGGAACATCTAGGACGCCTGGGACATTAGGGACATATGGGACATATGGGACATCTGGGATGTCTGGGACGTTACGGACATATGGGACATCTGGGACGTCTGGGACGATAAGGACATATGGGACATCGAGGACGTCTGGGACGTCTGGGACGTTAAGGACATGTGGGACATTTAGGACGACTGGGACGTTAGAAACATATGGGACATCTGGGACGCCTGGGACATTAGGGACATATGGGACATATGGGACATCTGGGATGTCTGGGACGTTACGGACATATGGGACATCTGGGACGTCTGGGACGATAAGGACATATGGGACATCGAGGACGTCTGGGACGTCTGGGACGTTAAGGACATATTTGACATTTAGGACGCCTGGGACATTAGGGACATATAGGACATATGGGACATTTGGGACGTCTGGGACATCTAGGACGTCTGGGACGCCTGGGACATTAAGGACATACGGGACATATGGAACATCTGGGACGTTTGGGACGTTAGGGACATATGGGACATCTGGGACTTCTGGGGCGTTAAGGACATATGGAACATCTAGGACGCCTGGGACGTTAGGGACATATGGGACATATGGGACATCTGGGACGTCTGGGACGTTAGGGACATATGGGACATCTGGGACGTCTGGGACGTTAAGTCCATATGGGGCATCTAGGACGTCTGGGACGTCTGGGACGTTAAAGACATATGGGACATATGGGACACCTGGGACGCCTTGGACATTAGGGACATATGGGACATATGGGACATCTGGGACGTATGGGACGTTTCGGACGTTAGGGACATATAGGACATCTAGGACGTCTCGGACGTTAGGGACATATGGGACATCTAGGATCTCTATGACGTCTGGGACGTTAGGGACATACGGGACAGCTGGGACGTCTGGGACGTTATAGACATATGGGAAATTTAGGACGTCTGGGACGTTAGGGACATATGGAACGTCTAGGACGCCTCGGACATTAGGGACATATGGGACATATGGGACACCTGGGACGTCTGGAACGTTAGGGACATATAGAACATCTGGGACGTCTGGGACGTTAAGGACATATGGGACATCGAGGACGTCTGGGACGTCTGGGGCGTTAAGGACATATGGGACAGTTAGGACGCCTGGGACATTAGGGACATATGGGACATATGGGACATCTGGGACGTCTGGGACGTGAAGGACATATGGGACATTTAGGACGCCTGTGACATTAGGGACGTATGGGACATATGGGACATCTGGGACGCCTGGGACATTAGGGACATAAGAGACATATGGAACATCTGGGACGTCTGGGACGTTAGGGACATATAAGACATCTAGGACGTCTGGGACGTTAGGGAAATATGGGACATCTAGGACGTCTTGGACGATAGGGACATATGCAACATCTGGGACGTCTGGGACGTCTGGGACGTTAGAATCATACGGGACAGCTGGGACGTCTTAGACATGAGGGACATATGGGACATTTAGGATGTCTGGGACGTTAGGGGCATATGGAACATCTAGGACGCCTGGGACATTAGGGACATATGGGACATATGGGACATCTGGGACGTCTGGGACGTTAGGGACATATGGGACATCTGGGACATCTGGGACGTTAAGGACATATGGGACATCTAGGACGTCTAGGACGTCTGGGACGTTAAGGACATATCGGATATTTAGGACGCCTGGGACATTAGGGACATATGGGACATATGGAACATCTGGGACGCCTGGGACATTAGGGACATATGGGACATATGGGACATCTGGGACGTCTGGGACGTTAGGGACATATGGGACATCTGGGACGTCTGGGACGTTAAGGACATATGGGACATATGGGACATCTGGGACGTATGCGACGTTAGGGACATATAGGACATCTAGGACGTCTGGGACGTTAGGGACATATGGGACATCTAGGACCTCTGGGAGCCTGGGACGTTAGGGACATACGGGACAGCTGGGACGTCTGGGACGTTATAGACATATGGGACATTTAGGACGTCTGGGACGTTAGGGACATATGGAACATCTAGGACGCCTTGGACATTAGAGACATATGGGACATATGGGACACCTGGAACGTCTGGAACGTTAAGGACATATGGAACATCTGGGACGTCTGGGACGTTAAGGACATATGGGACATCGAGGACGTCTGGGACGTCTGGGACGTTAAGGACATATGGGACAGTTAGGACGCCTGGGACATTAGGGACATATGGGACATATGGGACATCTGGGACGTCTGGGACGTTAAGGATATATGAGACATTTATGACGCCTGTGACATTAAGGACGTATGGGACATATGGGACATCTGGGACGCCTGGGACATTAGGGACATATGAGACATATAGAACATCTGGGACGTCTGGGACGTTAGGGACATATAGGACATCTAGGACGTCTGGGATGTTAGGGAAATATGGGACATCTAGGACGTCTGGGACGTTAGGGACATATGCAACATCTGGGACGTCTGGGACGTGAGAATCATACGGGACAGCTAAGACGTCTGGGACATGAGGAAAATATGGGACATCTAGGACGTCTGGGACGTTAGGGACATATGGAACATCTAGGACGCCTGGGACATTAGGGACATATGGGACATATGGGACATCTGAGACCTCTGGGACGTTAGGGACATATGGGCCATCTGGGACGTCTGGGACGTTAAGGACATCTAGGACGTCTGGGACGTCTGGGACGTTAAGTACATATGGGACATTTAAGACGCCTGGGACGTTAGGGACATATGGGATATATAGAACATCTGGGACGCCTGGAACATTAGGGACATATGGGACATATGGGACATCTAGGACGTCTGGGACGTTAGGGGCATATGGGACATCTAGAACGTCTGGGACGTCTGGGACGTTAGGGACATACGGGACAGCTGGGACGTCTGGGACGTTAGGGACATATGAGACATTTAGGACGTCTGGGACGTTAGAAACATATGGAACATCTAGGACGCCTGGGACATTAGGGACATATGGGACATATGGGACATCTGGGATGTCTGGGACGTTACGGACATGTGGGACATCTGGGACGTCTGGGACGATAAGGACATATGGGACATCGAGGACGTCTGGGACGTCTAGGACGTTATGGACATATGGGACATTTAGGACGACTGGGACGTTAGAAACATATGGGACATCTGGGACGCCTGGGACATTAGGGACATATGGGACATATGGGACATCTGGGATGTCTGGGACGTTACGGACATATGGGACATCTGGGACGTCTGGGACGTTAAGGACATATTTGACATTTAGGACGCCTGGGACATTAGGGACATATAGGACATATAAGACATTTGGGACGTCTGGGACATCTAGGAAGTCTGGGACGCCTGGGACATTAAGGACATACGAGACATATGAAACATCTGGGACGTTTGGGACGTTAGGGACATATGGGACATCTGGGACTTCTGGGGCGTTAAGGACATATGGAACATCTAGGACGCCTGGGACGTTAGGGACATTTGGGACATCTGGGACGTCTGGGACGTTAGCGAGATATGGGACATCTGGGACGTCTGGGACGTTAGGGACATATAGGACATCTAAGACGTCTGGGACGTTAGGGACATACGGGACAGCTGGGACGTCTGGGACGGTAGCGACATATGGGACATTTAGGACGTCTGGGACGTTAGGGACATATGGAACATTTAGGACGCCTTGGACATTAGGGGCATATGGGACATATGGAACATCTGGGACGTCTGGGACGTTAGGGACATATGGGACATCTGGGACGTCTTTGACGTTAAGGACCTATGGGACATCTAAAACGTTTGGGACGTCTGGGACGTTAAGGACATATGGGACATTTAGGACGCCTGGGACATTAGGGACATAAGTGACATATGGGCCATCTGGGACGCCTGGGACATTAGGGACATATGGGACATATGGGACATCTGGGACGACTTGGACGTCTGGGACGTTAGGGACATATAGGACATCTAAAACGTCTGGGACGTTAGGGACATATGGAACATCTAGGACGTCTGGGACGTCTGGGACGTTAGGGACATGCGGGACAGCTGGGACGTCTGGGACGTTAGGGACATATGGGACATTTAGGACGTCTGGGACGTTAGGGACATATGGAACATCTAGGACGCCTGGGACATTAGGGACATATGGGACATATAAGACATCTGGGACGTCTGGGACGTTAGGGACATATTAGACATCTGGGACGTCTGGGACGTTAAGGACATATGGGACATCTAGGACGTCTGGGACGTCTGGGACGTTAAGGGCATATGGGACATTTAGGACGCCTGGGACATTAGGGACATATGGGGCATATGGGACATCTGGGACGCCTGGGACATTAGGGACATATTGGACATCTGGGACGTCTAAGACGTTAGGGACATATGGGACATTTAGGACGTCTGGGACGTTAGGGACATATGGAACATCTAGGACGCCTGGGACATTAGGGACATATGGGACATATAAAACATCTGGGACGTCTGGGACGTTAGGGACATATGGGACATTTAGGACGTCTGGGACGTTAGGGACATATGGAACATCTAGGACGCCTGGGACATTAGGGACATATGGGACATTAAAGACATCTGGGACGTCTGGGACGTTAGGGACATATTAGACATCTGGGACGTCTGGGACGTTAAGGACATATGGGACATCTAGGACGTCTGGGACGTCTGGGACGTTAAGGGCATATGGGACATTTAGGACGCCTGGGACATTAGGGACATATGGGGCATATGGGACATTTAGGACGCCTCGGACATTAGGGACATATGGGACATATGTGACATATGAGACGTCTGGGGCGTTAAGGACATTAGGGACATCTAGGACGCCTGAGACGTCTGGGACGTTAAGGACATATGGGACATTTAGGACGCCTGGTACATAAGGGACATATGGAACATATGGGACATCTGGAACGCCTGGGACATTAGGGACATATAGAACATATGGAACATCTGGGACGTCTGGGACGTTAGGGACATATGGGACATCTGGGACGTCTGGGACGTTAGTTACATATAGGACATCTAGGACGTCTGGGACGTTAAAAACATATGGGACATCTAGGACGTCTGGGACGTCTGGGACGTTAGAAACATACGGGACAACTGGGACGTCTGGGACATTAGGGACATAAGGGAGATTTAGGACGTCTGGGACGTTAGGGACATATGGAACATCTCGGACGCCTGGGACATTAGGGACATATGGGACATATGGGACATCTGGGACGTATGGGACGTTTGGGACGTTAGGGACATATGGGACATCTGGGACGTCTGGGACGTTAAGGACATATGGGACATATGGGACATCTGGGACGCCTGGGACATTAGGGACATATGGGACATATGGGACATCTGGGACGTATAGCACGTTTGGGACGTTAGGGACATATAGGACATCTAGGACGTCTGGGACGTTAGGGACATATGGGACATGTAGGACCTCTGGGACGTCTGGGACGTTAGGGATATACGGGACAGCTGGGACGTCTGGGACGTTATAGGCATATGGGACATTTAGGACGTCTGGGACGTTAGGGACATATGGGACATACGGGACATCTGGGACGTCTGGGACGTTAGGGACATATGGAACATCTGGGACGTCTGGTAAGTTAAGGACATATGGGACATATGGGACATCTGGGACGTATGGGACGTTAGGAACATATAGGACATCGAGGACGTTTGGGACGTTAGGGACATATAGGACATCTAGGACCTCTGGGACGTCTGTTACTTTATTGACATACGGGACAGCTGGGACGTCTGGGACGTTAGGGACATATGGAACATCTAGGACGCCTCGGACATTAGGGAGATATGGACATATGGGACACCTGGGACGTCTGGAACGTTAAGGACATATGGAACATCTGGGACGTCTGGGACGTTAAGGACATATGGAACATATGGGACATCTGGAAAGCCTGGGACATTAGAAACATATGGAACATATGGAACATCTAGGACGCCTCGGACATTAGGGAGATATGGACATATGGGACACCTGGGACGTCTGGGACGTTAAAGACATATAGGACATTTAGGACGTCTGGGTCGTTAGGGACATATGGAACATCTAGGACGCCTCGGACATTAGGGAGATATGGACATATGGGACACCTGGGACGTCTGGAACGTTAAGGACATATGGAACATCTGGGACGTCTGGGACGTTAAGGACATATGGGACATCGAGGACGTCTGGGACGTCTGGGACGTTAAGGACATATGGGACAGTTGGGACGCCTGGGACATTAGGGACATATGGGACATATGGGACATCTGGGACGTTTGGAACGTTAAGGACATATGGGACATTTAGAACGCCTGGGACGTTAGAAACATATGGGACATCTGGGACGCCTGGGACATTAGGGACATATGGGACATATGTGACATCTGGGATGTCTGGGACGTTACGGACATATAGGACATCGAGGACGTCTGGGACGTTAGGGACATATAGGACATCTAGGACCTCTGGGACGTCTGGGACTTTAGGGACATACGGGACAGCTGAGACGTCTGGGACGTTATAGACATATGGGACATTTAGGACGTCTGGGTCGTTAGGGACATATTGAACATCTAGGACGCCTCGGACATTAGGGTCATATGGGACATATGGGACACCTGGGACGTCTGGAACGTTAAGGACATATGGAACATCTGGGACGTCTGGGACGTTAAGGACATATGGGACATCGAGGACGTCTGGGACGTCTGGGACGTTAAGGACATATGGGACATTTAGGACGCTTGTGACATTAGGGACGTATGGGACATATGGGACATCTGGGACGCCTGGGACATTAGGGACATATGAGAAATATAGAACATCTGGGACGTCTGGGACGTTAGGGACATATAGGACATCTAGGACGTCTGGGACGTTAGGGGAATATGGGACATCTAGGACGTCTGGGACGTTAGGCACATATGCAACATCTGGGACGTCTGGGACGTGAGAATCATACGGGACAGCTGGGACGTCTGGGACATGAGGGAAATATGGGACATCTAGGACGTCTGAGACGTTAGGGACATATGGAACATCTAGGACGCCTGGGACATTAGGGACATATGGAACATATGAGACATCTGGCACGTCTGGGACGTTAGGGACATATGGGACATATGGAACATCTGGGACGTTTGGGACGTTAAGGACATATGGGACATTTAGGACGCTTGTGACATTAGGGACGTATGGGACATATGGGACATCTGGGACGCCTGGGACATTAGGGACATATGAGACATATAGAACATCTGGGACGTCTGGGACGTTAGGGACATATAGGACATCTAGGACGTCTGGGACGTTAGGGAAATATGGGACATCTAGGACGTCTGGGACGTTAGGCACATATGCAACATCTGGGACGTCTGGGACGTGAGAATCATACGGGACAGCTGGGACGTCTGGGACATGAGGGAAATATGGGACATCTAGGACGTCTGAGACGTTAGGGACATATGGAACATCTAGGACGCCTGGGACATTAGGGACATATGGAACATATGAGACATCTGGGACGTCTGGGACGTTAGGGACATATGGGACATCTGGGACATCTGGGACGTTAAGGACAAATGGGACATCTAGGACGTCTAGGACGTCTGGGACGTTAAGGACATATCGGACATTTAGGACGCCTGAGACATTAGGGACATATGGGACATATGGAACATCTGGGACGCCTGGGACATTAGGGACATATGGGACATCTGGGACGTCTGGGACGTTAGGGACATATGGGACATCTGGGACGTCTGGGACGTTAAGAACATCTAGGACGTCTGAGACGTCTGGGACGTTAAGTACATATGGGACATTTAAGACGCCTGGGACGTTAGGGACATATGGGATATATAGAACATCCGGGACGTCTGGAACATAAGGGACATATGGGACATATGGGACATCTGGGACGGCTGGGACGTTAGGGACATATAGGACATCTAGGACGTCTGGGACGTTAGGGACATATGGGACATCTAGGACGTCTGGGACGTCTGGGACGTTAGGGACATACGGGACAGCTGGGACGTCTGGGACGTTAGGGACATATGAGACATTTAGGACGTCTGGGACGTTAGAAACATATGGAACATCTTAGACGCCTGGGACATTAGGGACATATGGGACATATGGGAAATCTGGGATGTCTGGGACGTTACGGACATATGGGACATCTGGGACGTCTGGGATGATAAGGACATATGGGACATCGAGGACGTCTGGGACGTTAAGGACATATGGGACATTTAGAACGCCTGGGACGTTAGAAACATATGGGACATCTGGGACGCCTGGGACATTAGGGACATATGGGACATCTGGGACGCCTGGGACATTAGGGACATATGGGACATATGTGACATCTGGGATGTCTGGGACGTTACTGACATATGGGACATCTGGGACGTCTGGGACGATAAGGACATATGGGACATCGAGGACGTCTGGTACGTCTGGGACGTTAAGGACATATGGGACAGTTGGGACGCCTGGGACATTAGGGACATATGGGACATATGGGGCATCTGGGACGTTTGGGACGTTAAGGACATATGGGACATTTAGGACGCCTGTGACGTTAGGGACGTATGGGACATATGGGACATCTGGGACGCCTGGGACATTAGGGACATATGAGACATATAGAACATCTGGGACGTCTGGGACGTTAGGGACATATAGGACATCTAGGACGTCTGGGACGTTAGGGAAATATTTGACATCTAGGACGTCTGGGACGTTAGGCACATACGCAACATCTGGGACGTCTGGGACGTGAGAATCATACGGGACAGCTGGGACGTCTGGGACATGAGGGAAATATGGGACATCTAGGACGTCTGGGACGTTAGGGACATATGGAACATCTAGGACGCCTGGGACATTAGGGACATATGGAACATATGGGACATCTGGGACGTCTGGGACGTTAGGGACATATGGGACATCTGGGACATCTGGGACGTTAAGGACAAATGGGACATTTAGGACGTCTAGGACGTCTGGGACGTTAAGGACATATCGGACATTTAGGACGCCTGAGACATTAGGGACATATGGGACATATGGAACGTCTGGGACGCCTGGGACATTAGGGACATATGGGACATCTGGGACGTCTGGGACGTTAGGGACATATGGGACATCTGGGAAGTCTGGGACGTTAAGAACATCTAGGACGTCTGGGACGTCTGGGACGTTAAGTACTTATGGGACATTTAAGACGCCTGGGACGTTAGGGACATATGGGATATATAGAACATCCGGGACGCCTGGAACATAAGGGACATATGGGACATATGGGACATCTGGGACGGCTGGGACGTTAGGGACATATAGGACATCTAGGACGTCTGGGACGTTAGGGACATATGGGACATCTAGGACGTCTGGGACGTCTGGGACGTTAGGGACATACGGGACAGCTGGGACGTCTGGGACGTTAGGGACATATGAGACATTTAGGACGTCTGGGACGTTAGAAACATATGAAACATCTTAGACGCCTGGGACATTAGGGACATATGGGACATCTGGGATGTCTGGGACGTTACGGACATATGGGACATCTGGGACGTCTGGGACGATAAGGACATATGGGACATCGAGGACGTCTGGGACGTCTGGGACGTTAAGGACATATGGGACATTTAGAACGCCTGGGACGTTAGAAACATATGGGACATCTGGGACGCCTGGGACATTAGGTACATATAGGACATATGTGACATCTGGGATGTCTGGGACGTTACGGACATATGGGACATCTGGGACGTCTGGGACGATAAGGACATATGGGACATCGAGGACGTCTGGGACGTCTGGGACGTTAAGGACATATTTGACATTTAGGACGCCTGGGACATTAGGGACATATGGGACATATGGGACATCTGGGACGTCTGGGACGTTAAGGACATATGGGACATCTAGGACGTCTGGGACGTCTGGGACGTTAAGGACATATGGGAAATTTAGGACGGTTGGGACATTAGGGACATATGGGACATATGGGACATCTGGGACGCCTGGGACATTAAGGACATACGAGACATATGGAACATCTGGGACGTTTGGGACGTTAGGGACATATGGGACATCTGGGACTTCTGGGACGTTAAGGATATATGGAACATCTAGGACGTCTGGGACGTTAGAGACATCTGGGACATCTGGGACGTCTGGGACGTTAGCGAGATATGGGACATCTGGGACGTCTGGGACGTTAGGGACATATAGGACGTCTGGGACGTTAGGGACATACGGGACAGCTGGGACGTCTGGGACGGTAGCGACATATGGGACATTTAGGACGTCTGGGACGTTAGGGACATATGGGATATATAGAACATCCGGGACGTCTGGAACATAAGGGACATATGGGACATATGGGACATCTGGGACGGCTGGGACGTTAGGGACATATAGGACATCTAGGACGTCTGGGACGTTAGGGACATATGGGACATCTAGGACGTCTGGGACGTCTGGGACGTTAGGGACATACGGGACAGCTGGGACGTCTGGGACGTTAGGGACATATGAGACATTTAGGACGTCTGGGACGTTAGAAACATATGGAACGTCTTAGACGCCTGGGACATTAGGGACATATGGGACATATGGGACATCTGGGATGTCTGGGACGTTACGGACATATGGGACATCTGGGACGTCTGGGATGATAAGGACATATGGGACATCGAGGACGTCTGGGACGTTAAGGACATATGGGACATTTAGAACGCCTGGGACGTTAGAAACATATGGGACATCTGGGACGCCTGGGACATTAGGGACATATGGGACATCTGGGACGCCTGGGACATTAGGGACATATGGGACATATGTGACATCTGGGATGTCTGGGACGTTACGGACATATGGGACATTTGGGACGTCTGGGACGATAAGGACATATGGGACATCGAGGACGTCTGGGACGTCTGGGACGTTAAGGACATATTTGACATTTAGGACGCCTGGGACATTCGGGACATATGGGACATATGGGACACCTGGGACGTCTGGAACGTTAAGGACATGTGGAACATCTGGGACGTCAGGGACGTTAAGGACATATGGGACATCGAGGACGTCTGGGACGTCTGGGACGTTAAGGACATATGGGACAGTTGGGACGCCTGGGACATTAGGGACATATGGGACATATGGGACATCTGGGACGTTTGGGACGTTAAGGACATATGGGACATTTAGGACGCCTGTGACGTTAGGGACGTATGGGACATATGGGACATCTGGGACGCCTGGGACATTAGGGACATATGAGACATATAGAACATCTGGGACGTCTGGGACGTTAGGGACATATAGGACATCTAGGACGTCTGGGACGTTAGGGACATCTAAGACGCCTGGGACATTAGGGACATATAGGACATCTGGGACGTCTGGGACGTTAGGGACATATGGGACATCTGGGACGTCTAGGACGTTAAAGACATATGGGACATCTAGGACGTCTGGGACGTCTAGGACGTTAAGGACATATGGGACATTTGGGACGCCTGGGACATTAGGGATATATGTGACATATGGGACATCTGGGACGCCTGGGACGTTAGGGACATATGGGACATCTGGGACATCTGGGACGTTAAGGACAAATGGGACATTTAGGACGTCTAGGACGTCTGGGACGTTAAGGACATATCGGACATTTAGGACGCCTGAGACATTAGGGACATATGGGACATATGGAACATCTGGGACGCCTGGGACATTAGGGACATATGGGACATATGGGACATCTAGGACGTCTGGGACGTTAGGGACATATGGAACATCTAGGACGCCTGGGACATTAGGGACATATGGAACATATGGGACATCTGGGACGTCTGGGACGTTAGGGACATATGGGACATCTGGGACATCTGGGACGTTAAGGACAAATGGGACATTTAGGACGTCTAGGACGTCTGGGACGTTAAGGACATATCGGACATTTAGGACGCCTGAGACATTAGGGACATATGGGACATATGGAACGTCTGGGACGCCTGGGACATTAGGGACATATGGGACATCTGGGACGTCTGGGACGTTAGGGACATATGGGACATCTGGGAAGTCTGGGACGTTAAGAACATCTAGGACGTCTGGGACGTCTGGGACGTTAAGTACTTATGGGACATTTAAGACGCCTGGGACGTTAGGGACATATGGGATATATAGAACATCCGGGACGCCTGGAACATAAGGGACATATGGGACATATGGGACATCTGGGACGGCTGGGACGTTAGGGACATATAGGACATCTAGGACGTCTGGGACGTTAGGGACATATGGGACATCTAGGACGTCTGGGACGTCTGGGACGTTAGGGACATACGGGACAGCTGGGACGTCTGGGACGTTAGGGACATATGAGACATTTAGGACGTCTGGGACGTTAGAAACATATGAAACATCTTAGACGCCTGGGACATTAGGGACATATGGGACATCTGGGATGTCTGGGACGTTACGGACATATGGGACATCTGGGACGTCTGGGACGATAAGGACATATGGGACATCGAGGACGTCTGGGACGTCTGGGACGTTAAGGACATATGGGACATTTAGAACGCCTGGGACGTTAGAAACATATGGGACATCTGGGACGCCTGGGACATTAGGTACATATAGGACATATGTGACATCTGGGATGTCTGGGACGTTACGGACATATGGGACATCTGGGACGTCTGGGACGATAAGGACATATGGGACATCGAGGACGTCTGGGACGTCTGGGACGTTAAGGACATATTTGACATTTAGGACGCCTGGGACATTAGGGACATATGGGACATATGGGACATCTGGGACGTCTGGGACGTTAAGGACATATGGGACATCTAGGACGTCTGGGACGTCTGGGACGTTAAGGACATATGGGAAATTTAGGACGGTTGGGACATTAGGGACATATGGGACATATGGGACATCTGGGACGCCTGGGACATTAAGGACATACGAGACATATGGAACATCTGGGACGTTTGGGACGTTAGGGACATATGGGACATCTGGGACTTCTGGGACGTTAAGGATATATGGAACATCTAGGACGTCTGGGACGTTAGAGACATCTGGGACATCTGGGACGTCTGGGACGTTAGCGAGATATGGGACATCTGGGACGTCTGGGACGTTAGGGACATATAGGACGTCTGGGACGTTAGGGACATACGGGACAGCTGGGACGTCTGGGACGGTAGCGACATATGGGACATTTAGGACGTCTGGGACGTTAGGGACATATGGGATATATAGAACATCCGGGACGTCTGGAACATAAGGGACATATGGGACATATGGGACATCTGGGACGGCTGGGACGTTAGGGACATATAGGACATCTAGGACGTCTGGGACGTTAGGGACATATGGGACATCTAGGACGTCTGGGACGTCTGGGACGTTAGGGACATACGGGACAGCTGGGACGTCTGGGACGTTAGGGACATATGAGACATTTAGGACGTCTGGGACGTTAGAAACATATGGAACGTCTTAGACGCCTGGGACATTAGGGACATATGGGACATATGGGACATCTGGGATGTCTGGGACGTTACGGACATATGGGACATCTGGGACGTCTGGGATGATAAGGACATATGGGACATCGAGGACGTCTGGGACGTTAAGGACATATGGGACATTTAGAACGCCTGGGACGTTAGAAACATATGGGACATCTGGGACGCCTGGGACATTAGGGACATATGGGACATCTGGGACGCCTGGGACATTAGGGACATATGGGACATATGTGACATCTGGGATGTCTGGGACGTTACGGACATATGGGACATTTGGGACGTCTGGGACGATAAGGACATATGGGACATCGAGGACGTCTGGGACGTCTGGGACGTTAAGGACATATTTGACATTTAGGACGCCTGGGACATTCGGGACATATGGGACATATGGGACACCTGGGACGTCTGGAACGTTAAGGACATGTGGAACATCTGGGACGTCAGGGACGTTAAGGACATATGGGACATCGAGGACGTCTGGGACGTCTGGGACGTTAAGGACATATGGGACAGTTGGGACGCCTGGGACATTAGGGACATATGGGACATATGGGACATCTGGGACGTTTGGGACGTTAAGGACATATGGGACATTTAGGACGCCTGTGACGTTAGGGACGTATGGGACATATGGGACATCTGGGACGCCTGGGACATTAGGGACATATGAGACATATAGAACATCTGGGACGTCTGGGACGTTAGGGACATATAGGACATCTAGGACGTCTGGGACGTTAGGGAAATATTTGACATCTAGGACGTCTGGGACGTTAGGCACATACGCAACATCTGGGACGTCTGGGACGTGAGAATCATACGGGACAGCTGGGACGTCTGGGACATGAGGGAAATATGGGACATCTAGGACGTCTGGGACGTTAGGGACATATGTAACATCTAGGACGCCTGGGACATTAGGGACATATGGAACATATGGGACATCTGGGACGTCTGGGACGTTAGGGACATATGGGACATCTGGGACATCTGGGACGTTAAGGACAAATGGGACATTTAGGACGTCTAGGACGTCTGGGACGTTAAGGACATATCGGACATTTAGGACGCCTGAGACATTAGGGACATATGGGACATATGGAACATCTGGGACGCCTGGGACATTAGGGACATATGGGACATCTGGGACGTCTGGGACGTTAGGGACATATGGGACATCTGGGAAGTCTGGGACGTTAAGAACATCTAGGACGTCTGGGACGTCTGGGACGTTAAGTACTTATGGGACATTTAAGACGCCTGGTTCGATAGGGACATATGGGATATATAGAACATCCGGGACGCCTGGAACATAAGGGACATATGGGACATATGGGACATCTGGGACGGCTGGGACGTTAGGGACATATAGGACATCTAGGACGTCTGGGACGTTAGGGACATATGGGACATCTAGGACGTCTGGGACGTCTGGGACGTTAGGGACATACGGGACAGCTGGGACGTCTGGGACGTTAGGGACATATGAGACATTTAGGACGTCTGGGACGTTAGAAACATATGGAACATCTTAGACGCCTGGGACATTAGGGACATATGGGACATATGGGACATCTGGGATGTCTGGGACGTTACGGACATATGGGACATCTGGGACGTCTGGGACGATAAGGACATATGGGACATCGAGGACGTCTGGGACGTCTGGGACGTTAAGGACATATGGGACATTTAGAACGCCTGGGACGTTAGAAACATATGGGACATCTGGGACGCCTGGGACATTAGGTACATATAGGACATATGTGACATCTGGGATGTCTGGGACGTTACGGACATATGGGACATCTGGGACGTCTGGGACGATAAGGACATATGGGACATCGAGGACGTCTGGGACGTCTGGGACGTTAAGGACATATTTGACATTTAGGACGCCTGGGACATTAGGGACATATGGGACATATGGGACATCTGGGACGTCTGGGACGTTAAGGACATATGGGACATCTAGGACGTCTGGGACGTCTGGGACGTTAAGGACATATGGGAAATTTAGGACGGTTGGGACATTAGGGACATATGGGACATCTGGGACTTCTGGGACGTTAAGGAAATATGGAACATCTAGGACGTCTGGGACGTTAGAGACATCTGGGACATCTGGGACGTCTGGGACGTTAGCGAGATATGGGACATCTGGGACGTCTGGGACGTTAGGGACATATAGGACGTCTGGGACGTTAGGGACATACGGGACAGCTGGGACGTCTGGGACGGTAGCGACATATGGGACATTTAGGACGTCTGGGACGTTAGGGACATATGGAACATCTAGGACGCCTAGGACATTAGGGGCATATGGGACATATGGAACATCTGGGACGTCTGGGACGGTAGCGACATATGGGACATTTAAGACGTCTGGGACGTTAGGGACATATGGAACATCTAGGACGCCTAGGACATTAGGGGCATATGGGACATATGGGACATCTGGGACGTCTGGGACGTTAAGGACCTATGGGACATCTAAAACGTTTGGGACGTCTGGGACGTTAAGGACATATGGAACATTTAGGACGCCTGGGACATTAGAGACATAAGTGACATATGGGACATCTGGGACGCCTGGGACATTAGGGACATATGGGACATATGGGACATCTGGGACGACTTGGACGTCTGGGACGTTAGGGACATATAGGACATCTAAAACGTCTGGGACGTTAGGGACATATGGAACATCTAGGACGTCTGGGACGTCTGGGACGTTAGGGACATACGGGACAGCTGGGACGTCTGGGACGTTAGGGACATATGGGACATTTAGGACGTCTGGGACGTTAGGGACATATGGAACATCTAGGAAGCCTGGGACATTAGGGACATATGGGACATATAGGACATCTGGGACGTCTGGGACGTTAGGGACATATTAGACATCTGGGACGTCTAGGACGTTAAGGACATATGGGACATCTAGGACGTCTGGGACGTCTGGGACGTTAAGGACATATGGGACATTTAGGACGCCTGGGACATTAGGGACATATGGGACATATGGGACATCTGGGACGCCTGGGACATTAGGGACATATGGGACATATTGGACATCTGGGACGTCTGGGACGTTAGGGACATATGGGACATCTGGGACGTCTGGGACGTTAAGGACATATGGGACATCGAGGACGTCTGGGACGTCTGGGACGTTTAGGACATATGGGACATTTAGGACGCCTCGGATATTAGGGACATATGGGACATATGTGACATCTGGGGCGTCTGGGACGTTAAGGACATATGGGACATTTAGGACGCCTGTGACATTAGGGACGTATGGGACATATGGGACATCTGGGACACCTGGGACATTAGGGACATAAGAGACATATGGAACATCTGGGACGTCTGGGACGTTAGGGACATATAAGACATCTAGGACGTCTGGGACGTTAGGGAAATATGGGACATCTAGGACGTCTGGGACGTTAGGGACATATGCAACATCTGGGACGTCTGGGTCGTCTGGGACGTTAGAATCATACGGGACAGCTGGGACGACTTGGACATGAGGGACATATGGGACATTTAGGATGTCTGGGACGTTAGGGACATATGGAACATCTAGGACGCCTGGGACATTAGGGACATATGGGACATATGGGACATCTGGGACGTCTGGGACGTTAGGGACATATGGGACATCTGGGACATCTGGGACGTTAAGGACATATGGGACATCTAGGACGTCTGGGACGTTAGGGACGTATGCAACATCTGGGACGTCTGGGACGTCTGGGACGTTAGAATCATACGGGACAGCTGGGACGACTTGGACATAAGGGACATATGGGACATTTAGGATGTCTGGGACGTTAGGGACATATGGAACATCTAGGACGCCTGGGACATTAGGGACATATGGGACATATGGGACATCTAGGACGTCTGGGACGTTAAGGACATATCGGACATTTAGGACGCCTGGGACATTAGGGACATATGGGACATATGGAACATCTGGGACGCCTGGGACATTAGGGACATATGGGACATATGGGACATCTGGGACGTCTGGGACGTTAGGGACATATGGGACATCTGGGACGTCTGGGACGTTAAGGACATATGGGACATATGGGACATCTGGGACGTATGCGACGTTAGGGACATATAGGACATCTAGGACGTCTGGGACGTTAGGGACATATGGGACATCTAGGACCTCTGGGAGGCTGGGACGTTAGGGACATACGGGACAGCTGGGACGTCTGGGACGTTATAGACATATGGGACATTTAGAACGTCTGGGACGTTAGGGACATATGGAACATCTAGGACGCCTTGGACATTAGGGACATATGGGACATATGGGACACCTGGGACGTCTGAAACGTTAAGGACATATGGAACATCTGGGACGTCTGGGACGTTAAGGACATATGGGACATCGAGGACGTCTGGGACGTCTGGGACGTTAAGGACATATGGGACAGTTAGGACGCCTGGGACATTAGGGACATATGGGACATATGGGACATCTGGGACGTCTGGGACGTTAAGGACATATGAGACATTTAGGACGCCTGTGACATTAGGGACGTATGGGACATATGGAACATCTGGGACGCCTGGGACATTAGGGACATATGAGACATATAGAACATCTGGGACGTCTGGGACGTTAGGGACATATAGGACATCTAGGACGTCTGGGACGTTAGGGAAATATGGGACATCTAGGACGTCTGGGCCGTTAGGGACATATGCAACATCTGGGACGTCTGGGACGTGAGAATCATTCGGGACAGCTAAGACGTCTGGGACATGAGGGAAATATGGGACATCTAGGACGTCTGGGACGTTATGGACATATTAGACATCTGGGACGTCTAGGACGTTAAGGACATATGGGACATCTAGGACGTCTGGGACGTCTGGGACGTTAAGGACATATGGAACATTTAGGACGCCTGGGACATTAGGGACATATGGGACATCTGGGACGCCTGGGACATTAGGGACATATGGGACATATTGGACATCTGGGACGTCTGGGACGTTAGGGACATATGGGACATCTGGGACGTCTGGGACGTTAAGGACATATGGGACATCGAGGACGTCTGGGACGTCTGGGACGTTTAGGACATATGGGACATTTAGGACGCCTCGGACATTAGGGACATATGGGACATATGTGACATCTGGGACGTCTGGGACGTTAAGGACATATGGGACATTTAGGACGACTGAGACGTCTGGGACGTTAAGGACATATGGGACAGTTAGGACGCCTGGGACATTAGGGACATATGGGACATATGGGGCATCTGGGACGTCTGGGACGTTAAGGACATATGAGACATTTAGGACGCCTGTGACATTAGGGACGTATGGGACATATGGGACATCTGGGACGCCTGGGACATTAAGGACATATGAGACATATAGAACATCTGGGACGTCTGGGTCGTTAGGGACATATAGGACATCTAGGACGTCTGGGACGTTAGGGAAATATGGGACATCTAGGACGTCTGGGACGTAAGAATCATACGGGACAGCTAAGACGTCTGGGACATGAGGGAAATATGGGACATCTAGGACGTCTGGGACGTTAGCGACATATGGAACATCTAGGACGCCTGGGACATTAGGGACATATGGGACATATGGGACATCTGGGACGTCTGGGACGTTAGGGACATATGGGACATCTGGGACATCTGGGACGTTAAGGACAAATGGGACATCAAGGACGTCTGGGACGTTAAGGACATATCGGACATTTAGGACGCCTGGGACAGTAGGGACATATGGGACATATGGAACATCTGGGACGCCTGGGACATTAGGGACATATGGGACATATGGGAAATCTAGGACCTCTGGGACGTTAGGGACATATGGGACATCTGAGACGTCTGGGACGTTAAGGACATCTAGGACGTCTGGGACGTCTGGGACGTTAAGTACATATGAGACATTTAAGACGCCTGGGACGTTAGGGACATATGGGATATATAGAACATCTGGGACGCCTGGAACATTAGGGACATATGGGACATATGGGACATCTACTACGTCTGGGACGTTAGGGGCATATGGGACATCTAGGACGTCTGGGACGTCTGGGACGTTAGGGACATACGGAACAGCTGGGACGTCTGGGACGTTAGGGACATATGAGACATTTAGGACGTCTGGGACGTTAGACACATATGGAACATCTAGGACGCCTGGGACATTAGGGACATATGGGACATATGGGACATCTGGGATGTCTGGGACGTTACGGACATATGGGACATCTGGGACGTCTGGGACGATAAGGACATATGGGACATCGAGGACGTCTGGGACGTCTGGGACGTTAAGGACATACGGGACATTTAGGACGACTGGGACGTTAGAAACATATGGGACATCTGGGACGCCTGGGACATTAGGGTCATATGGGACATATGGGACATCTGGGATGTCTGGGACGTTACGGACATATGGGACATCTGGGACGTCTGGGACGATAAGGACATATGGGACATCGAGGACGTCTGGGACGTCTGGGACGTTAAGGACATATTTGACATTTAGGACGCCTGGGACATTAGGGACATATAGGACATATTGGACATTTGGGACGTCTGGGACATCTAGGACGTCTGGGACGCCTGGGACATTAAGGACATACGGGACATATGGAACATCTGGGACGTTTGGGACGTTAGGGACATATGGGACATCTAGGACGCCTGGGACATTAGGGACATATGGGACATATGGGACATCTGGGATGTCTGGGACGTTACGCACATATGGGACATCTGGGACTTCTGGGGCGTTAAGGACATATGGAACATCTAGGACGCCTGGGACGTTAGGGACATATGGGACATCTGGGACGTCTGGGACGTTAGCGAGATATGGGACATCTGGGACGTCTGGGACGTTAGGGACATATAGGACATCTAGGACGTCTGGGACGTTAGAGGCATACGGGACAGCTGGGACGTCTGGGACGGTAGCGACATATGGGACATTTAGGACGTCTGGGACGTTAGGGACATATGGAACATCTAGGACGCCTTGGACATTAGGGGCATATGGGACATATGGAACATCTGGGACGTCTGGGACGTTAGGGACATATGGGACATCTGGGACGTCTGGGACGTTAAGGACCTATGGGACATCTAAAACGTTTGGGACGTCTGGGACGTTAAGGACATATGGGACATTTAGGACGCCTGGGACATTAGGGACATAAGTGACATATGGGCCATCTGGGACGCCTGGGACATTAGGGACATATGGGACATATGGGACATCTGGGACGACTTGGACGTCTGGGACGTTAGGGACATATAGGACATCTAAAACGTCTGGGACGTTAGGGACATATGGAACATCTAGGACGTCTGGGACGTCTGGGACGTTAGGGACATGCGGGACAGCTGGGACGTCTGGGACGTTAGGGACATATGGGACATTTAGGACGTCTGGGACGTTAGGGACATATGGAACATCTAGGACGCCTGGGACATTAGGGACATATGGGACATATAAGACATCTGGGACGTCTGGGACGTTAAGGACATATTAGACATCTGGGACGTCTGGGACGTTAAGGACATATGGGACATCTAGGACGTCTGGGACGTCTGGGACGTTAAGGACATATGGGACATTTAGGACGCCTGGGACATTAGGGACATATGGGACATATGGGACATCTGGGACGCCTGGGACATTAGGGACATATGGGACATATTGGACATCTGGGACGTCTGAGACGTTAGGGACATATGGGACATCTGGGACGTCTGGGACGTTAAGGACATATGGGACATCGAGGACGTCTGGGACGTCTGGGACGTTTAGGACATATGGGACATTTAGGACGACTGAGACTTCTGGGACGTTAAGGACATATGGGACATTTAGGACGCCTGGTACATTAGGGACATATGGGACATATGTGACATCTGGGACGTCTGGGACGTTAAGGAAATTAGGGACATCTAGGACGACTGAGACGTCTGGGACGTTAAAGACATATGGGACATTTAGGACGCCTGGTACATTAGGGACATATGGAACATATGGGACATCTGGAACGCCTGGGACATTAGGGACATATAGAACATATGGAACATCTGGGACGTCTGGGACGTTAGGGACATATGGGACATCTGGGACGTCTGGGACGTTAGTTACATATAGGACATCTAGGACGTCTGGGACGTTAAAGACATATGGGACATCTAGGACGTCTGGGACGTCTGGGACGTTAGAAACATACGGGACAACTGGGACGTCTGGGACATTAGGGACATAAGGGACATTTAGGACGTCTGGGACGTTAGGGACATATGGAACATCTAGGACGCCTGGGACATTAGGGACATATGGGACATATGGGACATCTGGGACGTATGGGACGTTTGGGACGTTAGGGACATATGGGACATCTGGGACGTCTGGGACGTTAAGGCCATATGGGGCATCTAGGACGTCTGGGACGTCTGGGACGTTAAGGACATATGGGACATATGGGACATCTGGGACGCCTGGGACATTAGGGACATATGTGACATATGGGACATCTGGGACGTATAGCACGTTTGGGACGTTAGGGACATATAGGACATCTAGGACGTCTGGGACGTTAGGGACATATGGGACATGTAGGACCTCTGGGACGTCTGGGACGTTAGGGACATACGGGACAGCTGGGACGTCTGGGACGTTATAGACATATGGGACATACGGGACATCTGGGACGTCTGGGACGTTAGGGACATATGGGACATCTGGGACGTCTGGTACGTTAAGGACATATGGGACATATGGGACATCTGGGACGTATGGGACGTTAGGAACATATAGGACATCGAGGACGTCTGGGACGTTAGGGACATATGGGACATCTAGGACCTCTGGGACGTCTGGGACTTTAGGGACATACGGGACAGCTGGGACGTCTGGGACGTTATAGACATATGGGACATTTAGGACGTCTGGGTCGTTAGGGACATATGGAACATCTAGGTCGCCTCGGACATTAGGGACATATGGGACATATGGGACACCTGGGACGTCTGGAAAGTTAAGGACATAATAATAATAATAATAATAATAATAATAATAATGTTTATTTTACCACGTTATATACATACATATATTTGTAGCAAGTCGAAATAATTAACACATTGAATATTTTATAAATATATGCAATTACATAAATGGTGTATCCATATACTCTTTAGTTGAATAAAAACATAACTGTAATAGATGCCGCTTTACATTAGTCTTAAATCTACTTAATGACATAGATTTTATACGCTGTGGAATATGATTGTACAGGTTCAAATTGTAAGAATTTTTAATAGATTTGGTCAGTCTAAATCGTGGATTGCGTAAAGCATTATTAGTTCTCGTGAAATAATTGTGATAATCACGATTAGTAGAGAACGTATCTATGTTTTTTTGTATTTCACACAGAGTGACATATATAAATAAACACGGTAGAGACATAATACCCAGGTTAATGAACAGTGGACGACAATGGTCCCTACTACCAACGTTAGCTAAAATTCTAACAGCTTGTTTCTGTTGACGAAAGATACGTAAAGCGTGAGAAGAATTTCCCCATAAAATCAAAGCGTAAGAAATATTTGAGTGAAATAGAGAAAAATAAGTTACTCTTAGCAATTCTGATGTAACTAACTGTTTTAAATTGCGCAGCAAAAATATGACACTGGTAAGTTTCGCACTAAGATGTTGAACATGGTAAGACCAGTTTAAAGAGTCATCTAACACTACTCCTAGCAATTTAACCGAATCTCCTTTGATGGTATTTGTGGGGGAGAAGATAAGTTTCTGGGTTTTGTCTTGATTGAGCTTGAGTTGGTTTGTACAAAACCATTTTTCTGCATGCTTCTCACACTCAATAGAAAGTTGATGCAAAGTATTTAAGTTTTTTGCGGACGACAAGAGAGTAGTGTCATCAGCAAAAAATAAGCAATTCCTGGGGGTCATATGATGGTATAAATCATTAATATAGATGATAAATAGAATGGGACCTAATACGGAGCCCTGAGGTACCCCACAAACCACAGGTTTAAGCTCAGAATTAATATTGTTGATATTTACACATTGGTTTCTATTTTCAAGGTAAGATTGAAATAGCGCTAGTGAAGAATTTTTTATGCCATAAAAAGCTAGTTTACCTATGAGAATATCATGAGATACGCAGTCGAACGCTTTAGAGAGGTCACACAGCGTGATAGCTGTGTGTTTGCCCTCTTCGAGACTCCCGACTACGTCACCAACCACCTTCAAAACAGCCTGGGTCGTGCTCCTACTGCCACGAAAGCCAAACTGGCACGAATTAAAAAGAGAATTGCTTTCAAAATATTGAATTAGTCTCGACTTTAAAATAATTTCAAAAACCTTAGCAAATGTTGGAATTATTGAAATAGGACGATAATTGTCAGTGTCAGAAGTGTCCCCTTTTTTATGAAGGGGGAGAACTTTCGTTACCTTGAAAGTGTCGGGAAAAATTCCTGTTAAAATACATGAATTGAAAAGTACTGATAAAGGAAATGAAATTAAATCCCCAACCTCTTTGACAATTTTACTGTTCAGATCATAGTAATCAAAACAACTAGAGTTCTTTAAAGATTTGATTGCGATAAAAACCTCTTCAGGTGTTACCATTTCAACATTAAATGAGCATGCAGGGAGTGGAACAGCTTCAAGCAAATTAATAGCGCTACGATCCGATTTTGGTAAGGAAGCAATTAGGTTGCTGGCTATTGTTACAAAATAATTATTAAAATCGTCTGCAGAGATATTGGTATCCAGATTATTCGACCGCTTAGTACTATTCCTTTCAGCGTTAATTAAATTCCAGCATTGTTTTTGCTTATTATCACCACTGACAATGTAACTACTGTAAGCAGCTTTCTTTTGAATTTTTATTTCATCTTTATATTGTTTGCGTAAAGTATTGTAAGTGCGCAAAACATTTGGGTCTTTACTTTCATTATAAATTAATTTCACACATGATAAAGTGTTTCTTAAGTTTCTAAGCGTATCGTTAAACCAGCTAACAAGAGGTTTATTACCATTAGTACATTTTCTTAGTGGAAAATGACTATGTACAAGAGATTTAAAAGTATTTACCAAAAATTCGGATAAATAGTTTACATCGTACCTTGGGTTACAAAAATTTTTCCAATCAATCTCAGATATAGAGCTTCTAAATTTGAATAAACCATGTTTAGTTATCTTTCTCCTATAGATTGGTTTGGATACATCTTTTTGTCCCGCAGTACTACTGTTTACAGTCATTTCAAAATGTATTCCTGAATGGTCCGAAAGATTAGCATCAAGTACTTTTGATTTAAAATTAGCAGCAACCTCGTTAATAAACAAATTATCAAGACAATTTTGCAGCCTAGTGGGTTCTGAAATTGTTTGTATACAAGCATATGACTTTAACAAATCACAAATAGAATTACAATAACCATCATTAGTTGCAAATCTGACATTAAAATCTCCACATACAATTACAATCTTTTTTAAACTTATCTTCCGTAACACAGCGTCAAGTAATTTTAAAAATACATTAATATCCCCACTAGGAGACCTATAAACATTAATTAATACTAAATTTAATTTAGCACAGTAAGCAGCCGCCACCTCAAAATTAAATTCAACTGATTCATTGTTGATTTCCGTTAGAGGCACAAATTGTAATGATGGTTTGGCCAGAATTGCCACCCCCCCGTGCCGGTGGACGGATCTACAGAATTTGGAAACTACCCTCATACCACCAATGGTTACTAACTGTAATTCACTATCAATCAGCCAGTGTTCACTAACACAAAGAACATCATAAACCACTTTGTTGGCTAACAAGAAAATCTCAACTTCATTAAGTTTGTTTCTTAAACATTGAATGTTGGTGTAAAACATCTTGAAATCTTGAATTACTGATAGTCTATCACCAATATTTGTAGAACTACTCACCATCGGAACAAAGTTTTTTACTACTTTATTAGTGCTGCTGGTTTTGACCGGTGAAAAAACCGATTCACACAGTAACCGGATGGCCACGCTGATGGATCCAAACCTGCCGATAAATTGTTTTCGTTTATAGTTACTTTGAACGAAGCGTATAAAAGTGGGTACTTTGAGTTTAACTTTTCACAAACAACTTCCGGAAACGTGGGTTTTAAAAACTCCGTTAGTTCTTCTACTGTAGTCTTAGGGTGCGCTTTGTACACATGCAAAAATGAAACTTTGGGGGCTGTTTTTAGGTTAACTTTATTATCGTTGAGTGTTCCCACGATTGTCTTAATATTTCTTTTATTACGCTTTTTGTTGCTTACTACAGTGAAAGGCTGGTCATCTGTGGTAGCAACGTGTGCTTTATCTTTAAGCTGGGTTTTCACCTGTAAAATTGCATTAGCTACCACCCTTTTATCAGAAACAGTTTGTTTCAGATTATTCGTTTCTTGACTTTTATGGGAGGACAAGATATCACTAGAAGGCCGATGCAGGTCAATGTCGACATCTGTTTTTATTGATGGCCGTTGTACATTTTGTTGGCCAGATAAACTATTACATTTATTAATTAATACTATTTGCTCTTTTAGTGAAGCAATTGTCTCTTTTTGTTGACTAATTATAAGATCCTTTTGCTCGAGCAGCAGTTTCAAATACGAAATTTCTACCTGCAAAGAATCTACATTTCCCGCGCTGGGTACAACACTTTTGCTTAGTGGTTCACTAGTAACACAACAATTTATAGTTTTATCACCCGTTTGCACTATACTTTTTAAGAGTTCTACACAACTGTTGTGAGATACAGTACCACAAACAATACATTTAAGACCACTTTGGGCAATTTTCTTGCACTTTTTACAAGGTTTAGTCAGAGCAGAATTATTCCCAACTTCACTGTCGGCGGCCATTCTACACCATGTGTACGTTACTACACACTACACAACAATGGAACATCTGGGACGTCTGGGACGTTAAGGACATATGGGACATCGAGGACGTCTGGGACGTCTGGGACGTTAAGGACATATGGGACAGTTGGGACGCCTGGGACATTAGGGACGTATGGGACATATGGGACATCTGGGACGCCTGGGACATTAGGGACATATGAGACATATAGAACATCTGGGACGTCTGGGACGTTAGGGACATATAGGACATCTAGGACGTCTGGGACGTTAGGGAAATATGGGACATCTAGGACGTCTGGGATGTTAGGGACATATGCAACATCTGGGACGTCTGGGACGTGAGAATCATACGGGACAGCTGGGACGTCTGGGACATGAGGGAAATATGGGACATCTAGGACGTCTGGGACGTTAGAGACATATGGAACATCTAGGACGCCTGGGACATTAGGGACATATGGAACATATGGGACATCTGGGACGTCTGGGACGTTAGGGACATATGGGACATCTGGGACATCTGGGACGTTAAGGACAAATGGGACATCTAGGACGTCTAGGACGTCTGGGACGTTAAGGACATATCGGACATTTAGAACGCCTGAGACATTAGGGACATTTGGGACATATGGAACATCTGGGACGCCTGGGACATTAGGGACATATGGGACATATGGGACATCCGGGACGTCTGGGACGTTAGGGACATATGGGACATCTGGGACGTCTGGGACGTTAAGAACATCTAGGACGTCTGGGACGTCTGGGACGTTAAGTACATATAGGACATTTAAGACGCCTGGGACGTTAGGGACATATGGGATATATAGAACATCCGGGACGCCTGGAACATAAGGGACATATGGGACATATGGGACATCTGGGACGGCTGGGACGTTAGGGACATATAGGACATCTAGGACGTCTGGGACGTTAGGGACATATGGGACATCTAGGACGTCTGGGACGTCTGGGACGTTAGGGACATACGGGACAGCTGGGACGTCTGGGACGTTAGGGACATATGAGACATTTAGGACGTCTGGGACGTTAGAAACATATGGAACATCTTAGACGCCTGGGACATTAGGGACATATGGGACATATGGGACATCTGGGACGTCTGGGACGATAAGGACATATGGGACATCGAGGACGTCTGGGACGTCTGGGACGTTAAGGACATATGGGACATTTAGGACGCCTGGGACGTTAGGGACATATGGGATATATAGAACATCTGGGACGCCTGGAACATTAGGGACATATGGGACATATGGGACATCTAGGACGTCTGGGACGTTAGGGGCATATGGGACATCTAGGACGTCTGGGACGTCTGGGACGTTAGGGACATACGGGACAGCTGGGACGTCTGGGACGTTAGGGACATATGAGACATTTAGAACTCCTGGGACATTAGGGACATATGGGACATATGGGACATCTGGGATGTCTGGGACGTTACGGACATATGGGACATCTGGGACGTCTGGGACGTTAAGGACATCTAGGACGTCTGGGACGTCTGGGACGTTAAGTACATATGGGACATTTAAGACGCCTGGGACGTTAGGGACATATGGGATATATAGAACATCTGGGACGCCTGGAACATTAGGGACATATGGGACATATGGGACATCTAGGACGTCTGGGACGTTAGGGGCATATGGGACATCTAGGACGTCTGGGACGTCTGGGACGTTAGGGATATATGGGACATCTTTGACGTCTGGGACGTTAAGGACATCTAGGACGTCTGGGACGTCTGGGACGTTAAGTACATATGGGACATTTAAGACGCCTGGGACGTTAGGGACATATGGGATATATAGAACATCTGGGACGCCTGGAACATTAGGGACATATGGGACATATGGGACATCTAGGACGTCTGGGACGTTAGGGGCATATGGGACATCTAGGACGTCTGGGACGTCTGGGACGTTAGGGACATACGGGACAGCTGGGACGTCTGGGACGTTAGGGACATATGAGACATTTAGGACTCCTGGGACAATAGGGACATATGGGACATCTGGGATGTCTGGGACGTTACGGACATATGGGACATCTGGGACGTCTGGGACGATAAGGACATCTAGGACGTCTGGGACGTTAGGGACATATGAGACATTTAGGACTCCTGGGACATTAGGGACATATGGGACATATGGGACATCTGGGATGTCTGGGACGTTACGGACATATGGGACATCTGGGACGTCTGGGACGTTAAGGACATCTAGGACGTCTGGGACGTCTGGGACGTTGAGTACATATGGGACATTTAAGACGCCTGGGACGTTAGGGACATATGGGATATGTAGAACATCTGGGACGCCTGGAACATTAGGGACATATGGGACATATGGGACATCTAGGACGTCTGGGACGTTAGGGGCATATGGGACATCTAGGAAGTCTGGGACGTCTGGGACGTTAGGGACATACGGGACAGCTGGGACGTCTGGGACGTTAGGGACATATGTGACATTTAGGACTCCTGGGACATTAGGGACATATGCGACATATGGAACATCTGGGACGCCTAGGACATTAGGGACATATGGGACATATGGGACATCTGGGACCTCTGGGACGTTAGGGCCATATGGGACATCTGGGACGTCTGGGACGTTAAGGACATCTAGGACGTCTGGGACGTCTGGGACGTTAAGTACATATGGGACATTTAAGACGCCTGGGACGTTAGGGACATATGGGATATGTAGAACATCTGGGACGCCTGGAACATTAGGGACATATGGGACATATGGGACATCTAGGACGTCTGGGACGTTAGGGGCATATGGGACATCTAGGACGTCTGGGACGTCTGGGACGTTAGGGACATACGGGACAGCTGGGACGTCTGGGACGTTAGGGACATATGAGACATTTAGGACTCCTGGGACATTAGGGACATATGGGACATATGGGACATCTGGGATGTCTGAGACATTACGGACATATGGGACATCTGGGACGTCTGGGACGATAAGGACATATGGGACATCGAGGACGTCTGGGACGTCTGGGACGTTAAGGACATATGGGACATTTAGGACGACTGGGACGTTAGAAACATATGGGACATCTGGGACGCCTGGGACATTAGGGACATATGGGACATATGGGACATCTGGGATGTCTGGGACGTTACGGACATATGGGACATCTGGGACGTCTGGGACGATAAGGACATATGGGACATCGAGGACGTCTGGGACGTCTGGGACGTTAAGGACATATTTGACATTTAGGACGCCTGGGACATTAGGGACATATAGGACATATGGGACATTTGGGACGTCTGGGACATCTAGGACGTCTGGGACGCCTGGGACATTAAGGACATACGGGACATATGGAACATCTGGGACGTTTGGGACGTTAGGGACATATGGGACATCTAGGACGCCTGGGACATTAGGGACATATGGGACATATGGGACATCTGGGATGTCTGGGACGTTACGGACATATGGGACATCTGGGACGTCTGAGACGATAAGGACATATGGGACATCGAGGACGTCTGGGACGTCTGGGACGTTAAGGACATATGGGACATTTAGGACGACTGGGACGTTAGAAACATATGGGACATCTGGGACGCCTGGGACATTAGGGACATATGGGACATCTGGGATGTCTGGGACGTTACGGACATATAGGACATCTGGGACGTCTGGGACGATAAGGACATATGGGACATCGAGGACGTCTGGGACGTCTGGGACGTTAAGGACATATTTGACATTTAGGACGCCTGGGACATTAGGGACATATAGGACATATGGGACATTTGGGACGTCTGGGACATCTAGGACGTCTGGGACGCCTGGGACATTAAGGACATACGGGACATATGGAACATCTGGGACGTTTGGGACGTTAGGGACATATGGGACATCTGGGACTTCTGGGGCGTTAAGGACATATGGAACATCTAGGACGCCTGGGACGTTAGGGACATATGGGACATTAAGGACGTCTGGGACGTTAGCGAGATATGGGACATCTGGGACGTCTGGGACGTTAGGGACATATAGGACATCTAGGACGTCTGGGACGTTAGTGACATACGGGACAGCTGGGACGTCTGGGACGGTAGCGACATATGGGACATTTAGGACGTCTGGGACGTTAGGGACATATGGAACATCTAGGACGCCTTGGACATTAGGGGCATATGGGACATATGGAACATCTGGGACGTCTGGGACGTTAGGGACATATGGGACATCTGGGACGTCTGGGACGTTATAGACCTATGGGACATCTAAAACGTTTGGGACGTCTGGGACGTTAGGAACATATGGGACATTTAGGACGCCTGGGACATTAGGGACATAAGTGACATATGGGCCATCTGGGAAGCCTGGGACATTAGGGACATATGGGACATATAAGACATCTGGGACGACTTGGACGTCTGGGACGTTAGGGACATATAGGACATCTAAGACGTCTGGGACGTTAGGGACATATGGAACATCTAGGACGTCTGGGACGTCTGGGACGTTAGGGACATGCGGGACAGCTGGGACGTCTGGGACGTTAGGGTCATATGGGACATTTAGGACGTCTGGGACGTTAGGGACATATGGAACATCTAGGACGCCTGGGACATTAGGGACATATGGGACATATAAGACATCTGGGACGTCTGGGACGTTAGGGACATATTAGACATCTGGGACGTCTGGGACGTTAAGGACATATGGGACATCTAGGACATCTGGGACGTCTGGGACGTTAAGGACATATGGGACATTTAGGACGCCTGGGACATTAGGGACATATGGGACATATGGAACATCTGGGACGCCTGGGACATTAGGGACATATGGGACATATTGGACATCTGGGACGTCTGAGACGTTAGGGACATATGGGACATCTGGGACGTCTGGGACGTTAAGGACATATGGGACATCGAGGACGTCTGGGACGTTTAGGACATATGGGACATTTAGGACGCCTCGGACATTAGGGACATATGGGACATATGTGACATCTGCTACGTCTGGGACGTTAAGGACATTAGGGACATCTAGGACGACTGAGACGTCTGGGACGTTAAGGACATATGGGACATTTAGGACGCCTGGTACATTAGGGACATATGGAACATATGGGACATCTGGAACGCCTGGGACATTAGGGACATATAGAACATATGGAACATCTGGGACGTCTGGGACGTTAGGGACATATGGGACATCTGGGACGTCTGGGACGTTAGTTACATATAGGACATCTAGGACGTCTGGGACGTCTGGGACGTTAGAAACATACGGGACAACTGGGACGTCTGGGACATTAGGGACATAAGAAACATTTAGGACGTCTGGGACGTTAGGGACATATGGAACATCTAGGACGCCTGGGACATTAGGGACATATGAGACATATGGGACATCTGGGACGTATGGGACGTTTGGGACGTTAATGACATATGGGACATCTGGGACGTCTGGGACGTTAATGCCATATGGGGCATCTAGGACGTCTGGGACGTCTGGGACGTTAAGGAAATATGGGACATATGGGACATCTGGGACGCCTGGGACATTAGGGACATATGGGACATATGGGACATCTGGGACGTATAGCACGTTTGGGACGTTAGGGAAATATAGGACATCTAGGACGTCTGGGACGTTAGGGACATATGGGACATGTAGGACCTCTGGGACGTCTGGGACGTTAGGGACATACGGGACAACTGGGACGTCTGGGACGTTATAGACGTATGGGACATTTAGGACGTCTGGGACGTTAGGGACATATGGGACATACGGGACATCTGGGACGTCTGGGACGTTAGGGACATATGGGACATCTGGGACGTCTGGTACGTTAAGGACATATGGGACATATGGGACATCTGGGACGTATGGGACGTTAGGAACATATAGGACATCGAGGACGTCTGGGACGTTAGGGACATATGGGACATCTAGGACCTCTGGGACGTCTGGGACTTTAGGGACATACGGGACAGCTGGGACGTCTGGGACGTTATAGACATATGGGACATTTAGGACGTCTGGGTCGTTAGGGACATATGGAAGATCTAGGACGCCTCGGACATTAGGGACATATGGGACATATGGGACACCTGGGACGTCTGGAAAGTTAAGGACATATGGAAAATCTGGGACGTCTGGGACGTTAAGGACATATGGGACATCGAGGACGTCTGGGACGTCTGGGACGTTAAGGACATATGGGACAGTTGGGACGCCTGGGACATTAGGGACATATGGGACATATGGGACATCTGGGACGTCTGGGACGTTAAGGACATATGGGACATCGAGGACGTCTGGGACGTCTGGGACGTTAAGGACATATGGGACAGTTGGGACGCCTGGGACATTAGGGACGTATGGGACATATGGGACATCTGGGACGCCTGGGACATTAGGGACATATGAGACATATAGAACATCTGGGACGTCTGGGACGTTAGGGACATATAGGACATCTAGGACGTCTGGGACGTTAGGGAAATATGGGACATCTAGGACGTCTGGGACGTTAGGGACATATGCAACATCTGGGACGTCTGGGACGTGAGAATCATACGGGACAGCTGGGAAATCTGGGACATGAGGGAAATATGGGACATCTAGGACGTCTGGGATGTTAGGGACATATGGAACATCTAGGACGCCTGGGACATTAGGGACATATGGAACATATGGGACATCTGGGACGTCTGGGACGTTAGGGACATATGGGACATCTGGGACATCTGGGACGTTAAGGACAAATGGGACATCTAGGACGTCTAGGACGTCTGGGACGTTAAGGACATATCGGACATTTAGAACGCCTGAGACATTAGGGACATATGGGACATATGGAACATCTGGGACGCCTGGGACATTAGGGACATATGGGACATATGGGACATCTGGGACGTCTGGGACGTTAGGGACATATGGGACATCTGGGACGTCTGGGACGTTAAGAACATCTAGGACGTCTGGGACGTCTGCGACGTTAAGTACATATGGGACATTTAAGACGCCTGGGACGTTAGGGACATATGGGATATATAGAACATCCGGGACGCCTGGAACATAAGGGACATATGGGACATATGGGACATCTGGGACGGCTGGGACGTTAGGGACATATAGGACATCTAGGACGTCTGGGACGTTAGGGACATATGGGACATCTAGGACGTCTGGGACGTCTGGGACGTTAGGGACATACGGGACAGCTGGGACGTCTGGGACGTTAGGGACATATGAGGCATTTAGGACGTCTGGGACTTTAGAAACATATGAAACATCTTAGACGCCTGGGACATTACGGACATATGGGACATATGGGACATCTGGGATGTCTGGGACGTTACGGACATATGGGACATCTGGGACGTCTGGGACGATAAGGACATATGGGACATCGAGGACGTCTGGGACGTCTGGGACGTTAAGGACATATGGGACATTTAGGATGCCTGGGACGTTAGAAACATATGGGACATCTGGGACGCCTGGGACATTAGGGACATATGGGACATATGTGACATCTGGGATGTCTGGGACGTTACGGACATATGGGACATCTGGGACGTCTGGGACGATAAGGACATATGGGACATCGAGGACGTCTGGGACGTTAGGGAAATATGGGACATCTATGACGTCTGGGACGTTAGGGACATATGCAACATCTGGGACGTCTGGGACGTCTGGGACGTTAGGGTCATACGGGACAGCTGGGACTTCTGGGACGGTAGCGACATATGGGACATTTAGTACGTCTGGGACGTTAGGGACATATGGAACATCTAGGACGCCTGTGACATTAGGGACGTATGGGACATATGGGACATCTAGGACGTCTGGGACGTTAGGGAAATATGGGACATCTATGACGTCTGGGACGTTAGGGACATATGCAACATCTGGGACGTCTGGGACGTCTGGGACGTTAGGGTCATACGGGACAGCTGGGACTTCTGGGACGGTAGCGACATATGGGACATTTAGTACGTCTGGGACGTTAGGGACATATGGAACATCTAGGACGCCTAGGACATTAGGGACATATGGGACATATGTGACATCTGGGATGTCTGGGACGTTACGGACATATGGGACATCTGGGACGTCTGGGACGATAAGGACATATGGGACATCGAGGACGTCTGGGACGTCTGGGACGTTAAGGACATATTTGACATTTAGGACGCCTGGGACATTAGGGACATATGGGACATATGGGACATCTGGGACGTCTGGGACGTTAAGGACATATGAGACATCTAAGACGTCTGGGACGTCCGGGACATTAGGGACATATGGGACATATGGGACATCTGGGACGCCTGGGACATTAAGGACATACGGGACATATGGAACATCTGGGACGTTTGGGACGTTAGGGACATATGGGACATCTGGGACTTCTGGGACGTTAAGGACATATGGAACATCTAGGACGTCTGGAACGTTAGAGACATCTGGGACATCTGGGACGTCTGGGACGTTAGCGAGATATGGGACATCTGGGACGTCTGGGACGTTAGGGACATATAGGACGTCTGGGACGTTAGGGACATACGGGACAGCTGGGACGTCTGGGACGGTAGCGACATATGGGACATTTAGGACGTCTGGGACGTTAGGGACATATGGAACATCTAGGACGCCTAGGACATTAGGGGCATATGGGACATATGGGACATCTGGGACGTCTGGGACGTTAAGGACCTATGGGACATCTAAAACGTTTGGGACGTCTGGGACGTTAAGGTCATATGGAACATTTAGGACGCCTGGGACATTAGAGACATAAGTGACATATGGGACATCTGGGACGCCTGGGACATTAGGGACATATGGGACATATGGGACATCTGGGACGACTTGGACGTCTGGGACGTTAGGGACATATAGGACATCTAAAACGTCTGGGACGTTAGGGACATATGGAACATCTAGGACGTCTGGGACGTCTGGGACGTTAGGGACATACGGGACAGCTGGGACGTCTGGGACGTTAGGGACATATGGGACATTTAGGACGTCTGGGACGTTAGGGACATATGGAACATCTAGGACGCCTGGTTCATTAGGGACATATGGGACATATAGGACATCTGGGACGTCTGGGACGTTAGGGACATATTAGACATCTGGGACGTCTAGGACGTTAAGGACATATGGGACATCTAGGACGTCTGGGACGTCTGGGACGTTAAGGACATATGGGACATTTAGGACGCCTGGGACATTAGGGACATATGGGACATATGGGACATCTGGGACGCCTGGGACATTAGGGACATATGGGACATATTGGACATCTGGGACGTCTGGGACGTTAGGGACATATGGGACATCTGGGACGTCTGGGACGTTAAAGACATATGGGACATCGAGGACGTCTGGGACGTCTGGGACGTTTAGGACATATGGGACATTTAGGACGCCTCGGACATTAGGGACATATGGGACATATGTGACATCTGGGACGTCTGGGACGTTAAGGACATTAGGGACATCTAGGACGACTGAGACGTCTGGGACGTTAAGGACATATGGGACATTTAGGACGCCTGGGACATTAGGGACATATGGAACATATGGGACATCTGGAACGCCTGGGACATTAGGGACATATGGAACATATGGAACATCTGGGACGTCTGGGACGTTAGGGACATATGGGACATCTGGGACGTCTGGGACGTTAGTTACATATAGGACATCTAGGACGTCTGGGACGATAAAAACAAATGGGACATCTAGGACGTCTGGGACGTCTGGGACGTTAGAAACATACGGGACAACTGGGACGTCTGGGACATTAGGGACATAAGGGACATTTAGGACGTCTGGGACGTTAGGGACATATGGAACATCTAGGACGCCTGGGACATTAGGGACATATGGGACATATGGGACATCTGTAACGTCTGGGACGTTAAGGCCATATGGGGCATCTAGGACGTCTGGGACGTCTGGGACGTTAAGGACATATGGGACATATGGGACATCTGGGACGCCTGGGACATTAGGGACATATGGGACATATGGGACATCTGGGACGTATGGGACGTTTGGGACGTTAGGGACATCTAGGACGTCTGGGACGTTAGGGACATATGGGACATCTAGGACCTCTGGGACGTCTGGGACATTAGGGACATACGGGACAGCTGGGACGTCTGCTACGTTATAGACATATGGGACATTTAGGACGTCTGGGACGTTAGGGACATATGGAACATCTAGGACGCCTCGGACGTTAGGGACATATGGGACATATGGGACACCTGGGACGTCTGGAACGTTAGGGACATATGGAACATCTGGGACGTCTGGGACGTTAAGGACATATGGGACATCGAGGACGTCTGGGACGTCTGGGACGTTAAGGACATATGGGACAGTTAGGACGCCTGGGACATTAGGGACATATGGGACATATGGGACATCTGGGACGTCTGGGACGTTAAGGACATATGGGACATCTAGGACGGCTGGGACGTCTGGGACGTTAAGGAGATATGAGACATATAGAACATCTTTGACGTCTGGGACGTTAGGGAAATATGAGACATATAGGACATCTTTGACGTCTGGGACGTTAGGGACATATAGGACATCTGGGACTTCTGGGACGTTAAGGACATATGGAACATCTAGGACGTCTGGGACGTTACAGACATCTGGGACATCTGGGACGTCTGGGACGTTAGCGAGATATGGGACATCTGGGACGTCTGGGACGTTAGGGACATATAGGACATCTAGGACGTCTGGGACGTTAGGGACATACGGGACAGCTGGGACGTCTGGGTCGGTAGCGACATATGGGACATTTAGGACGTCTGGGACGTTAGGGACATATGGAACATCTAGGACGCCTAGGACATTAGGGGCATATGGGACATAAGGAACAACTGGGACGTCTGGGACGTTAGGGACATATGGGACATCTGGGACGTCTGGGACGTTAAGGACCTATGGGACATCTAAAACGTTTGGGACGTTTGGGACGTTAAGGACATATGGAACATTTAGGACGCCTGGGACATTAGAGACATAAGTGACATATGGGACATCTGGGACGCCTGGGACATTAGGGACATATGGGGCATATGGGACATCTGGGACGACTTGGACGTCTGGGACGTTAGGGACATATAGGACATCTAAAACGTCTGGGACGTTAGGGACATATGGAACATCTAGGACGTCTGGGACGTCTGGGACGTTAGGGACATACGGGACAGCTGGGACGTCTGGGACGTTAGGGACATATGGGACATTTAGGACGTCTGGGACGTTAGGGACATATGGAACATCTAGGACGCCTGGGACATTAGGGACATATGGGACATATAGGACATCTGGGACGTCTGGGACGTTAGGGACATATTAGACATCTGGGACGTCTAGGACGTTAAGGACATATGGGACATCTAGGACGTCTGGGACGTCTGGGACGTTAAGGACATATGGGTCATTTAGGACGCCTGGGACATTAGGGACATATGGGACATATGGGACATCTGGGACGCCTGGGACATTAGGGACATATGGGACATATTGGACATCTGGGACGTCTGGGACGTTAGGGACATATGGACATCTGGGACGTCTGGGACGTTAAGGACATATGGGACATCGAGGACGTCTGGGACGTCTGGGACGTTTAGGACATATGGGACATTTAGGACGCCTCGGACATTAGGGACATATGGGACATATGTGACATCTGGGACGTCTGGGACGTTAAGGACATTAGGAACATCTAGGACGACTGAAACGTCTGGGACGTTAAGGACATATGGGACATTTAGGACGCCTGGGACATTAGGGACATATGGAACATATGGGACATATGGAACGCCTGAGACATTAGGGACATATGGAACATATGGAACATCTGGTACGTCTGGGACGTTAGTTACATATAGGACATCTAGGACGTCTGGGACGATAAAGACATATGGGACATCTAGGACGTCTGGGACGTCTGGGACGTTAGAAACATACGGGACAACTGGGACGTCTGGGACATTAGGGACATAAGGGACATTTAGGACGTCTGGGACGTTAGGGACATATGGAACATCTGGGACGTCTGGGACGTTAAGGCCATATGGGGCATCTAGGACGTCTGGGACGTCTGGGACGTTAAGGACATATGGGACATGTGGGACATCTGGGACGCCTGGTACATTAGGGACATATGGGACATATGAGACATCTGGGACGTATGGGACGTTTGGGACGTTAGGGACATATGGGACATCTGGGACGTCTGGGACGTTAAGGCCATATGGGGCATCTAGGACGTCTGGGACGTCTGGGACGTTAAGGACATATGGGACATGTGGGACATCTGGGACGCCTGGGACATTAGGGACATATGGGACATATGAGACATCTGGGACGTATGGGACGTTTGGGACGTTAGGGACATATAGGACATCTAGGAGGTCTGGGACGTTAGGGACATATGGGACATCTAGGACCTTTGGGACGTCTGGGACATTAGGGACATACGGGACAGCTGGGACGTCTGGGACGTTATAGACATATCGGACATTTAGGACGTCTGGGACGTTAGGGACATATGGAACATCTAGGACGCCTCGGACGTTAGGGACATATGGGACATATGGGACACCTGGGACGTCTGGAACGTTAGGAACATATGGGACATCTGGGACGTATGGGACGTTTGGGACGTTAGGGACATATAGGACATCTAGGACGTCTGGGACGTTAGGGACATATGGGACATCTAGGACCTCTGGGACGTCTGGGACATTAGGGACATACGGGACAGCTGGGACGTCTGGGACGTTATAGACATATGGGACATTTAGGACGTCTGGGACGTTAGGGACATATGGAACATCTAGGACGCCTCGGACGTTAGGGACATATGGGACATATGGGACACCTGGGACGTCTGGAACGTTAGGGACATATGGAACATCTGGGACGTCTGGGACGTTAAGGACATATGGGACATCGAGGACGTCTGGGACGTCTGGGACGTTAGGGACATATGGGACAGTTAGGACGCCTGGGGCATTAGGGACATATGGGACATCTGGGACGTTAAGGACATATGGGACATCTAGGACGTCTGGGACGTCTGGGACGTTAAGGACATATGGGACATTTAGGACGCCTGTGACATTAGGGACGTATGGGACATATGGGACATCTAGGACGTCTGGGACGTTAGGGAAATATGGGACATCTATGACGTCTGGGACGTTAGGGACATATGCAACATCTGGGACGTCTGGGACGTCTGGGACGTTAGGGTCATACGGGACAGCTGGGACTTCTGGGACGGTAGCGACATATGGGACATTTAGTACGTCTGGGACGTTAGGGACATATGGAACATCTAGGACGCCTAGGACATTAGGGACATATGGGACATATGTGACATCTGGGATGTCTGGGACGTTACGGACATATGGGACATCTGGGACGTCTGGGACGATAAGGACATATGGGACATCGAGGACGTCTGGGACGTCTGGGACGTTAAGGACATATTTGACATTTAGGACGCCTGGGACATTAGGGACATATGGGACATATGGGACATCTGGGACGTCTGGGACGTTAAGGACATATGAGACATCTAAGACGTCTGGGACGTCTGGGACATTAGGGACATATGGGACATATGGGACATCTGGGACGCCTGGGACATTAAGGACATACGGGACATATGGAACATCTGGGACGTTTGGGACGTTAGGGACATATGGGACATCTGGGACTTCTGGGACGTTAAGGACATATGGAACATCTAGGACGTCTGGAACGTTAGAGACATCTGGGACATCTGGGACGTCTGGGACGTTAGCGAGATATGGGACATCTGGGACGTCTGGGACGTTAGGGACATATAGGACGTCTGGGACGTTAGGGACATACGGGACAGCTGGGACGTCTGGGACGGTAGCGACATATGGGACATTTAGGACGTCTGGGACGTTAGGGACATATGGAACATCTAGGACGCCTAGGACATTAGGGGCATATGGGACATATGGGACATCTGGGACGTCTGGGACGTTAAGGACCTATGGGACATCTAAAACGTTTGGGACGTCTGGGACGTTAAGGTCATATGGAACATTTAGGACGCCTGGGACATTAGAGACATAAGTGACATATGGGACATCTGGGACGCCTGGGACATTAGGGACATATGGGACATATGGGACATCTGGGACGACTTGGACGTCTGGGACGTTAGGGACATATAGGACATCTAAAACGTCTGGGACGTTAGGGACATATGGAACATCTAGGACGTCTGGGACGTCTGGGACGTTAGGGACATACGGGACAGCTGGGACGTCTGGGACGTTAGGGACATATGGGACATTTAGGACGTCTGGGACGTTAGGGACATATGGAACATCTAGGACGCCTGGTTCATTAGGGACATATGGGACATATAGGACATCTGGGACGTCTGGGACGTTAGGGACATATTAGACATCTGGGACGTCTAGGACGTTAAGGACATATGGGACATCTAGGACGTCTGGGACGTCTGGGACGTTAAGGACATATGGGACATTTAGGACGCCTGGGACATTAGGGACATATGGGACATATGGGACATCTGGGACGCCTGGGACATTAGGGACATATGGGACATATTGGACATCTGGGACGTCTGGGACGTTAGGGACATATGGGACATCTGGGACGTCTGGGACGTTAAAGACATATGGGACATCGAGGACGTCTGGGACGTCTGGGACGTTTAGGACATATGGGACATTTAGGACGCCTCGGACATTAGGGACATATGGGACATATGTGACATCTGGGACGTCTGGGACGTTAAGGACATTAGGGACATCTAGGACGACTGAGACGTCTGGGACGTTAAGGACATATGGGACATTTAGGACGCCTGGGACATTAGGGACATATGGAACATATGGGACATCTGGAACGCCTGGGACATTAGGGACATATGGAACATATGGAACATCTGGGACGTCTGGGACGTTAGGGACATATTCGACATCTGGGACGTCTGGGACGTTAGTTACATATAGGACATCTAGGACGTCTGGGACGATAAAAACATATGGGACATCTAGGACGTCTGGGACGTCTGGGACGTTAGAAACATACGGGACAACTGGGACGTCTGGGACATTAGGGACATAAGGGACATTTAGGACGTCTGGGACGTTAGGGACATATGGAACATCTAGGACGCCTGGGACATTAGGGACATATGGGACATATGGGACATCTGTAACGTCTGGGACGTTAAGGCCATATGGGGCATCTAGGACGTCTGGGACGTCTGGGACGTTAAGGACATATGGGACATATGGGACATCTGGGACGCCTGGGACATTAGGGACATATGGGACATATGGGACATCTGGGACGTATGGGACGTTTGGGACGTTAGGGACATCTAGGACGTCTGGGACGTTAGGGACATATGGGACATCTAGGACCTCTGGGACGTCTGGGACATTAGGGACATACGGGACAGCTGGGACGTCTGTTACGTTATAGACATATGGGACATTTAGGACGTCTGGGACGTTAGGGACATATGGAACATCTAGGACGCCTCGGACGTTAGGGACATATGGGACATATGGGACACCTGGGACGTCTGGAACGTTAGGGACATATGGAACATCTGGGACGTCTGGGACGTTAAGGACATATGGGACATCGAGGACGTCTGGGACGTCTGGGACGTTAAGGACATATGGGACAGTTAGGACGCCTGGGACATTAGGGACATATGGGACATATGGGACATCTGGGACGTCTGGGACGTTAAGGACATATGGGACATCTAGGACGGCTGGGACGTCTGGGACGTTAAGGAGATATGAGACATATAGAACATCTTTGACGTCTGGGACGTTAGGGAAATATGAGACATATAGGACATCTTTGACGTCTGGGACGTTAGGGACATATAGGACATCTGGGACTTCTGGGACGTTAAGGACATATGGAACATCTAGGACGTCTGGGACGTTAGAGACATCTGGGACATCTGGGACGTCTGGGACGTTAGCGAGATATGGGACATCTGGGACGTCTGGGACGTTAGGGACATATAGGACATCTAGGACGTCTGGGACGTTAGGGACATACGGGACAGCTGGGACGTCTGGGTCGGTAGCGACATATGGGACATTTAGGACGTCTGGGACGTTAGGGACATATGGAACATCTAGGACGCCTAGGACATTAGGGGCATATGGGACATAAGGAACAACTGGGACGTCTGGGACGTTAGGGACATATGGGACATCTGGGACGTCTGGGACGTTAAGGACCTATGGGACATCTAAAACGTTTGGGACGTTTGGGACGTTAAGGACATATGGAACATTTAGGACGCCTGGGACATTAGAGACATAAGTGACATATGGGACATCTGGGACGCCTGGGACATTAGGGACATATGGGGCATATGGGACATCTGGGACGACTTGGACGTCTGGGACGTTAGGGACATATAGGACATCTAAAACGTCTGGGACGTTAGGGACATATGGAACATCTAGGACGTCTGGGACGTCTGGGACGTTAGGGACATACGGGACAGCTGGGACGTCTGGGACGTTAGGGACATATGGGACATTTAGGACGTCTGGGACGTTAGGGACATATGGAACATCTAGGACGCCTGGGACATTAGGGACATATGGGACATATAGGACATCTGGGACGTCTGGGACGTTAGGGACATATTAGACATCTGGGACGTCTAGGACGTTAAGGACATATGGGACATCTAGGACGTCTGGGACGTCTGGGACGTTAAGGACATATGGGTCATTTAGGACGCCTGGGACATTAGGGACATATGGGACATATGGGACATCTGGGACGCCTGGGACATTAGGGACATATGGGACATATTGGACATCTGGGACGTCTGGGACGTTAGGGACATATGGACATCTGGGACGTCTGGGACGTTAAGGACATATGGGACATCGAGGACGTCTGGGACGTCTGGGACGTTTAGGACATATGGGACATTTAGGACGCCTCGGACATTAGGGACATATGGGACATATGTGACATCTGGGACGTCTGGGACGTTAAGGACATTAGGAACATCTAGGACGACTGAAACGTCTGGGACGTTAAGGACATATGGGACATTTAGGACGCCTGGGACATTAGGGACATATGGAACATATGGGACATATGGAACGCCTGAGACATTAGGGACATATGGAACATATGGAACATCTGGTACGTCTGGGACGTTAGTTACATATAGGACATCTAGGACGTCTGGGACGATAAAGACATATGGGACATCTAGGACGTCTGGGACGTCTGGGACGTTAGAAACATACGGGACAACTGGGACGTCTGGGACATTAGGGACATAAGGGACATTTAGGACGTCTGGGACGTTAGGGACATATGGAACATCTGGGACGTCTGGGACGTTAAGGCCATATGGGGCATCTAGGACGTCTGGGACGTCTGGGACGTTAAGGACATATGGGACATGTGGGACATCTGGGACGCCTGGTACATTAGGGACATATGGGACATATGAGACATCTGGGACGTATGGGACGTTTGGGACGTTAGGGACATATGGGACATCTGGGACGTCTGGGACGTTAAGGCCATATGGGGCATCTAGGACGTCTGGGACGTCTGGGACGTTAAGGACATATGGGACATGTGGGACATCTGGGACGCCTGGGACATTAGGGACATATGGGACATATGAGACATCTGGGACGTATGGGACGTTTGGGACGTTAGGGACATATAGGACATCTAGGAGGTCTGGGACGTTAGGGACATATGGGACATCTAGGACCTTTGGGACGTCTGGGACATTAGGGACATACGGGACAGCTGGGACGTCTGGGACGTTATAGACATATCGGACATTTAGGACGTCTGGGACGTTAGGGACATATGGAACATCTAGGACGCCTCGGACGTTAGGGACATATGGGACATATGGGACACCTGGGACGTCTGGAACGTTAGGAACATATGGGACATCTGGGACGTATGGGACGTTTGGGGACGTTAGGGACATATAGGACATCTAGGACGTCTGGGACGTTAGGGACATATGGGACATCTAGGACCTCTGGGACGTCTGGGACATTAGGGACATACGGGACAGCTGGGACGTCTGGGACGTTATAGACATATGGGACATTTAGGACGTCTGGGACGTTAGGGACATATGGAACATCTAGGACGCCTCGGACGTTAGGGACATATGGGACATATGGGACACCTGGGACGTCTGGAACGTTAGGGACATATGGAACATCTGGGACGTCTGGGACGTTAAGGACATATGGGACATCGAGGACGTCTGGGACGTCTGGGACGTTAGGGACATATGGGACAGTTAGGACGCCTGGGACATTAGGGACATATGGGACATCTGGGACGTTAAGGACATATGGGACATCTAGGACGTCTGGGACGTCTGGGACGTTAAGGACATATGGGACATTTAGGACGCCTGTGACATTAGGGACGTATGGGACATATGGGACATCTGGGACGCCTGGGACGTTAGTGACATATGAGACATATAAAACATCTTTGACGTCTGGGACGTTAGGGACATATAGGACATCTAGGACGTCTGGGACGTTAGGGAAATATGGGACATCTATGACGTCTGGGACGTTAGGGACATATGCAACATCTGGGACGTCTGGGACGTCTGGGACGTTAGGGTCATACGGGACAGCTGGGACTTCTGGGACGGTAGCGACATATGGGACATTTAGTACGTCTGGGACGTTAGGGACATATGGAACATCTAGGACGCCTAGGACATTAGGGACATATGGGACATATGGAACATCTGGGACGTCTGGGACGTTAGGGACATATGGGACATCTGGGACGTTTGGGGAATGGCTGATAATTGTCAAACAACTATACTAGATTATTGACTTAAATAATTTCATGAAGCAGTAACCAATTTATGATAAGTGCAAAGGAATTAATTACAATAAAATCACAATTGTGCGGAACGCTACTCTGGCATTTGCGTCTGCACAAATAAGGAGTACATACAAATTCAGCAATTGAGATTAATTAGGATTCACGCAATAAGCGTCAATTGCAATTTTAAAAAATATGATCGCGTACGTAACAGTTATAAACACCTAAGGCCTTAAGTTAGCTGTTATTTTCTTTATGCGGCAATCCGCCAGTACGATAAAAACGCTGAATTAGGTTGTACTTACATAATACACAAGCAGGTCGCATCTTGGGGTGTAGTGCGCCGCAATATCGTGATGGGAGAATCCTTGTAGATACTGATTGACCTCTGCACGTCTCATAAGTCGGACCTCGACGCCAGTTAATTTGAAGACATTATCGGGACCCCAATTTATAAAAAATTGCGCCGCAGGTGTCGCGATTTACGCTCTGCGAGTGCTTAGCCCCTAGTCTATCCTTTTGTTGGCACTTTGCTTGCCCTTCTTTTCCGCCTAAACGCCAATACACGGAAGTTAGTAAAGGAAAAAAATAAGCCAGAAGAAATCTCACCTAAAGCTGGAGAACGGCGGTTCGCGGATTATCACTAAAATGATCTTTCATTAGTTAAATCTGTGCAGACTGCTTTGACTAGCATCATCCCTTGCGGCGCTGTCAATTAAAACAAAAGCTGACTGCTTTGTCTGCTAGCAAAATCAAAACAGGAAAGCCCTCGCTAAAATCGACGCGTTCGAGCCAGGAAAACAAGCGGCTGTTATCGCCAACCACACGCTCCAACGAGATAATGGTAGTTTATACCTGCCTCAATTGGCATATATCGTGGTCCAAAAGTAGTTAATAATTATTAAACGCGCTCGTAAAACGGGGCGTTACAGGTTTTCCAACTTAAATCTTGACCGGAAACGCGTTTTTCATAGGAAAAACTGCAAAAAACAAAATTTTTACTTTTTCTAAAGTTACACGGAAACAATCCATTTTGTAAGTGTTAAACTTATAAGAAATAGAAGAGGATACAATTTCCTACACATTAAGTATTTGTAGTTTTTTTTACGATCAATCGTTCAGCCGAGAGAAAGCTGCGAAGTTATAATAAAGTCAGAATTTATAAAATAGGGAAACGTTTTGGTAGAACTTTGATATTATTTTTGTATGCGTAGTTTGGGTCCCTGTACACGAATATTGAATTTACCAACTTAAATTTTGACTGAAAACACGTTTTTCACAGAAAAAACTGAGCAAAAAACAAAATTTTTATTTTTTCTAAAGTTACACAGAAACAATCCATTTTGTAAGTGTTAAACTTATATGAAATAGAAGCGGATAACATTTCCTACACATTAAGTACTTGTAGTTTTTTTTACGATCAATCGTTCAGTCGAGAGAAAGCTGGGAAGTTATAATAAAGACAAAATTTATAAAATAGGGAAACTTTTTGGTAGAACTTTGATATTTTTCTTGTATGCGTAGTTTGGGTCCCTGTACACGAATATTAGGTTTTTCAACTTAAATCTTGACCGGAAACACGTTTTTCACAGGAAAAACTGCAAAAAACAAAATTTTTATTTTTTCTAAAGTTACACGGAAACAATAAACTTTGTAAGTGGTAAACTTATATGAAATAAAAGAGGATAAAATTTCCTACAGATTGATTAAGTACTTGTAGTTTTTTTAAGATCAATCGTTCAGCCGAGAGAGAGCTGCGAAGTTATAATAAAGTCAGAATTTATAAAATAGGGAAACGTTTTGGTAGAACCTTGATATTTTTTTGTATGCGTAGTTTGGGTCCCTGTACACGAATATTAGGTTTTCCAACTTAAATCTTAACCGGAAACGCGTTTTTCATACGAAAAACTGCAAAAAACGAAATTTTTACTTTTTCTAAAGTTACACGGAAACAATCCATTTTGTAAGTGTTAAACTTATATGAGATAGAAGAGGATAGAATTTCCTACACATTCAGTACTTGTAGTTTTTTTACGATCAATCGTTCAGCCGAGAGAAAGCTGCGAAGTTATAATAAAGTCAGAATTTATAAAATAGGGAAACGTTTTGGTAGAACTTTGATATTATTTTTGTATGCGTAGTTTGGGTCCCTGTACACGAATGTTGGGTTTACCAACTTAAATTTTGACTGAAATAACGTTTTTCACAGAAAAAACTGAGCAAAAAACAAAATTTTTATTTTTTCTAAAGTTACACAGAAACAATCCATTTTGTAAGTGTTAAACTTATATGAAATAGAAGAGGATAACATTTCCTACACATTAAGTACTTGTAGTTTTTTTTACGATCAATCGTTCAGCCGAGAGAAAATTCTTTCAACCCTTGCGGCGCTGTCAATTAAAACAAAAGCTGACTGCTTTGTCTGCTAGCAAAATCAAAACAGGAAAGCCCTCGCTAAAATCGACGCGTTCGAGCCAGGAAAACAAGCGGCTGTTATCGCCAACCACACGCTCCAACGAGATAATGGTAGTTTATACCTGCCTCAATTGGCATATATCGTGGTCCAAAAGTAGTTAATAATTATTAAACGCGCTCGTAAAACTGGGCGTTACAGGTTTTCCAACTTAAATCTTGACCGGAAACGCGTTTTTTACAGGAAAAACTGCAAAAAACAAAATTTTTATTTTTTCTAAAGTTACACGGAAACAATCCATTTTGTAAGTGTTAAACTTATATGAAATAGAAAAGGATAAAATTTCCTACACATTAAGTACTTGTAGTTTTTTTTACGATCAATCGTTCAGCCGAGAGGAAGTTGAGAAATTATAATAAAGTCAAAATTTGTAAAATAAGGAAACATTTTTTTGTATGCGTAGTTGGGGTCCCTGTACACGAATATTGGGTTTTCCAACTTAAATTTTGACTGAAAACACGTTTTTCACAGAAAAAACTGAGCAAAAAACGAAATTTTTATTTTTTCTAAAGTTTCACGGAAACAATCCATTCTGTAAGTGGTGAACTTATATGAAATAGAAGAGGATAAAATTTGCTACAGACTAAATACTTGTAGTTTTTTTTACGATCAATCGTTCAACCGAGAGAAAGCTGCAAAGTTATAATAAAGAAAAGCGCCAAGCCAAGCGCCAAGCCAAGCGCCCAGCCAAACGCCAAGCCACGCGCCAAGAAGAGCGCCAAGTTATTCTTCAGGCCAAGCGCCAAGCCAAGCGCCAAGCCAAGTGCCAAGCCACGCGCCAAGAAAAGCGCAAATCCAAGCGACAAGCCCCGTGCCAAGAAAAGCGCCAAGCCAAGCGCCAAGAAAAGCGCAAATCGAAGCGACATGCCACGTGCCAAGAAAAGTGACAAGCCACGCGCCAAGAAAATCGCAAATCCAAGCGACAAGCCACGTGCCAAGAAAAGTGCCAAGCCACGCGCCAAGATAAGTGCAGAGCCACCCGCCAAGGAAAGCACCAAGCCAAGCACCAAGCCACGCGCCAAGGAGAGTGCCAAGCCATGCGCCAAGCCAAACGCTAAGCCAAGCGCCAAGCCAAGCGCTAAACCATGCGCCAAGCCAAGCGCCAAGCCAAGCGCCATCCAAACGATAAGCCACGCGCCAAGCCAAGCGCCAAGAAAAACGCCAAGCCAAGCGCCAAGCCAAGCGCCCAGCTAAGCGCCAAGCCACGCGACAAGGAAGGTGCCAAGCCATGCGCCAAGCCAAGCGCTAAACCAAGCGCCAAGCCAAGCGCTAAGCCAAGCGCCAAGCCAAGCGCCAAGCCAAGCGCCAAGCCAAGCGCCAAACCACGCGCCAAGGAGAGCGCTAAGCCATGCGCCAAACCAAGCGTCCAGCCATGCGCCAAGCCACGCGCCAAGGAGATCGCCAAGCCATTCTCCAAGCCAAGCACCAAGCCAAGCGCCAAGCCAAGCGCCAAGCCACGCGCCAAGAAAAGCGCACTGAAAAGCGCCAAGCCAAGCGCCAAGCCAACCGGCAAGCCAAGCACCAAGCCACGCGCTATGGTGAGCGCCAACCCATGCGCCAAGCCAAGCGCCAAGCCAAGCGATAAGCCAAGCGCCAAACCACGCGCCAAGGAGAGCGCTAAGCCATGCGCCAAACCAAGCGTCCAGCCATGCGCCAAGCCACGCGCCAAGGAGATCGCCAAGCCATTCTCCAAGCCAAGCACCAAGCCAAGCGCCAAGCCAAGCGCCAAGCCACGCGCCAAGAAAAGCGCACTGAAAAGCGCCAAGCCAAGCGCCAAGCCAACCGGCAAGCCAAGCACCAAGCCACGCGCTAAGAAAGGTCCAAAGCTAAGCGCCAAGCCATGCGATAAGCCACGCGCCAAGCCAAGCGCCAAGAAAAACGCCAAGCCAAGCGCCAAGCCAAGCGCAAGCCAAGCTCCCAGCCAAGCGCCAAGCTACGCGCCAAGGAAACCGCTAAGCCATGCGCTAAGCCAAGCGCTAAGCCAAGCGCCAAGCCAAGCGCTAAGCCAAGCGCCAAGCCAAGCGTCCAGCTAAGCGCCAAGCCACGCGGAAAGAAGAGCGCCAAGCTAATCTCCAGGCTAAGCGCCAAGCCACGCGCCAACGAAAACGCCAAGAAAAGCGCCAAGCCAAGCCCCAAGCCAAGCGGCGACCCATGCGCCAAGCAACGCGCCAACAAAAGCGCCAAACCAATTGCCAAGCCAAACGCCAAGCCAAGCGCTAAGCCAAACGCCCAGCCACGCGCCAAGAATAGCGCCGAGCCACGCGCCAAGAAAGGCGCCAAGCCAAGCGCCAAGCCACGCGCCAAGGAGAGCGCCAAGCCAAGCGAAAAGCCACGCGCCAAGAAAAGCGCCACGCCATGCGCCAAGCCAAGCGCCAAGAAATCGCCAAGCCAAGCGCTAAGTCAAGCGCCAAGCCAAGCGCCATCCAAGCGCCCAGACAAGCGCCAAGCCACGCGGTATGAAGAGCGCCAACCCATGCGCCAAACCAAGCGCCAAGCCAAGAGCCAAGCCAAGCGCCAAGCCACGCGCCAAGAAAGCGCCAAGCCAAGCGACAAGCCAAGCGCGCAGAAAGCGCCAAGCCAAGCGGCCAGCCAAGCGCCAAGCCAAGCGCCAAGGAGAGCGCCAAGCTATGCGCCAAGCCAAGCACTAAGCGAAGCGCCAATCCAAGCGCTAAGCCACGCGCCAAGAAAAGCGCCCTGAAAAGCGCCAAGCCAAGCGCCAAGCCAAGCGGCAAGCCAAGCATTAAGCCACGCGCTAAGAAAAGTCCAAAGCTAAGCGCCAAGCCACACGCCAAGCCACGCGCCAATCCAAGCGCCAAGAAAAACGCTAAGCCAAGCGGCAAGCTAAGCGCCAAGCCAAGCGCCCAGCCAAGCGCCAAGCCACGTGCCAAGGAGAGCGCCAAGCCATGCGCCAAGCCAAGCGCTAAGCCAAGCGCCAAGCCAAACGCCAAGCCACGCGCCATGGAGAGCGCCAAGCCATGCGCCAAGCCAAGCACCAAGCCAAGCGCCAATCCAAGCGCTAAGCCACGCGCCAAGAAAAGCGCCGTGAAAAGCGCCAAGCCAAGCGGCAAGCTAAGCATTAAGCCACGCGCCAATCCACGCGCCAAGCCAAGCGCCAAGAAAAACGCTAAGCCAAGCGCTAAACCAAACGCCAAGCCAAGCGCCCAGCCAGGCGCCAAGCCACGCGCCAAGGAGAGCGCCAAGCCATGCGCCAAGCCAAGCGCCAAGCCAAGCGTCCAGCCAAGCGCCAAGCCACGCGAAAAGAAGAGCGCCAAGCTATTCTCCAGGCCAAGCGCCAAGCCACGGGCCTACGAAAGCGCCAAGAAAAGCGCCAAGCCAAGCCCCAAGCCAAGCGGCAACCCATGCGCCAAGCTATGCGTGAACAAAAACGCCAAGCCAATCGCCAAGCCAAACGCCGAGCCAAGCGCTAAGATAAACGCCCAGCCACGCGCCAAGAGTAGCGCCGAGCCACGCACCAAGAAAGGCGCCAAGCCAAGCGCCAAGCCACGCTCCAAGGAGAGCGCCAAGTCAAGCGATAAGCCACGCGCCAAGAAAAGCGCCACGCCATGCTCCAAGCCAAACGCCAAGCCAAGCGCCAAGCCAAGCACCAAGCCAAGCGCCAAGCCACACCCCAAGAAAAGCGCCACGCCATGCGCTAAGCCAAGCAACAAGCCACGCGCCAAGGAGAGCGCCAAGCCATGCGCCAAGCCAAGCGCTAAGCCAAGCGCCAAGCCAAGCGCCAAGCCACGCGCCATGGAGAGCGCCAAGCCATGCGCCAAGCCAAGCACCAAGCCAAGCGCCAATCCAAGCGCCAAGCCAAGCGGCAAGCTAAGCATTAAGCCAAGCGCTAAGAAAAGTCCAAAGCTAAGCGCCAAGCCACACGCCAAGCCACGCGCCAAGCCAAGCGCCAAGAAAAACGCTAAGCCAAGCGCTAAGCCAAGCGCCAAGCCAAGCGCCCAGCCAAGCGCCAAGCCACGCGCCAAGGAGAGCGCCAAGCCATGCGCCAAGCCAAGCGCCAAGCCAAGCGTCCAGCCAAGCGCCAAGCCACGCGAAAAGAAGAGCGCCAACTATTCTCCAGGCCAAGCGCCAAGCCACGCGCTTACGAAAGCGCCAAGAAAAGCGCCAAGCCAAGCCCCAAGCCAAGCGGCAACCCATGCGCCAAGCAATGCGTGAACAAAAGCGCCAAGCTAATCCCCAAGCCAAACGCCGAGCCAAGCGCTAAGATAAACGCCCAGCCACGCGCCATGAGTAGCGCCGAGCCACGCACCAAGAAAGGCGCCAAGCCAAGCGCCAAGCCACGCTCCAAGGAGAGCGCCAAGTCAAGCGATAAGCCACGCGCCAATAAAAGCGCCACGCCATGCTCCAAGCCAAACGCCAAGCCAAACGCCAAGCCAAGCGCACAGCCAAGCGCTAAGCCACGTGCCAAGGAGAGCGTTAAGCCAACCGCCAAGCCATGCGCCAAGCCACGCGCCAAGAAAAGCGCCAAGAAAAGCGTTAAGCCACGCGCCACGCCATGCGCCAAGCCAAGCAACAAGCCACGCGCTAAGGAAAACGCCAACCCAAGCGCCAATCCAAGCGCCAAACCAAGCGCCAAGCCAAGCGCCAAAAATAGCGCCAAGCCACGCGCCAAGAAAAGCGCCACCCTATGCACCAAGGAGAGCGCCAAGGCAAGCGACAAGCCACGCGCTAAGCTACGCGCCAAGAAAAGCGTTAAACCAAGCGGCAAGCCAAGCGCCAAGCCACGCGCCAAGGAGAGCGCCAAGCCAAGCGACAAGCCACGCGCTAAGCTACGCGCCAAGAAAAGCGTTAAACCAAGCGGCAAGCCAAGCACCAAGCCACGCGCCAAGGAGAGCGCCAAGCCAAGCGCCAAGCCAAGCGCCAAGCCACGCGCCAAGCTACACGCCAAGAAAAGCGCCACGCCATGCGTCAAGACAAGCGACAAGCCACGCGCTAAGCTACGCGCCAAGAAAAGCGTTAAACCAAGCGGCAAGCCAAGCGCCAAGCCACGCGCCAAGGAGAGCGCCAAGCCAAGCGCCAAGCCAAGCGCCAAGCCACGCGCCAAGCTACGCGCCAAGAAAAGCGCCACGCCATGCGCCAAGCCAAATGCCAAGCCAAGCGACAAACCACGCGCCAAGCTACGCGCCAAGAAAAAAGCCACGCCATGCGCCAAGCCAAGCGACAAGCCACGCGCCACCCCACGCGCCAAGGAAAGTGCCAAGCTAAGCGCAAAGAAAAGCGCCAAGCCAAGCGACAAGCCACGCGCTAAACTACGCGCCAAGAAAATCGTTAAGCCAAGCGGCAAGAAAAGCGCCAAGCAACGCGCCAAAGAGAGCGCCAAGCCAAGCGACAAGCGACGCGCCAAGTTAAGCGCCAAGCCAAGTGCCAAGCCACACGCCAAGAAAAGCGCCAAGCCAAACGCCAAGCCAAGCGCCCAGGCCAAGCGGCAACCCAAGCGCCAAGCAACGCGCCAAGAAAAGCGCCAAGCCAATCGCCAAGCCAAACACCAAGCCAAGCACCAAGCCAAAGACCCAGCCACGCGCCAAGAATAGCGCCGAGCCACGCGCCAAGAAAGGCGCCAAGCCAAGCTCCAAGCCACGCGCCAAGGAGAGCGCCAAGCCAAGCGACAAGCCACGCGTTAAGTCACATGCCAAGAAAAGCGCCAAGCCAAGCGCCAAGCCAAGCGCCAGGACAAGCGCCAAGCCAAGCGCCAAGCCATGCGCCAAGAAAATCGCCACGCCATGCGCCAAGCCAAGCGACAAGCCACGCGCCAAGGAGAGCGCCAAGCCATGCGCCAAGCCAAGCACCATGCCACGTGCCATAAAAAGCGTCACGCCATGCGCCAAGCCAAGCGACAAGCCACGCCCTAAGGAAAGCGCAAAGCCAAGCGCCAAGCCAAGCGCCAAGCCACGTGCCAAGCCACGTGCCAAAAAAAGCGCCACGCCATGCGCCAAGCCAAGCGACAAACCACGCGCAAAGAAAAGCGCCAAGCGAAGCGCCAAGCCACGCGACAAGAAAAGCGCCACGCCATGCGCCAAGCCACGTGCCAAAAAAAGCGCCACGCCATGCGCCAAGCCAAGCGACAAACCACGCGCAAAGAAAAGCGCCAAGCGAAGCGCCAAGCCACGCGACAAGAAAAGCGCCACGCCATGCGCCAAGCCAAGCGACAAGCCACGCGCAAAAAAAGCGCCAAGCCAAGCGCCAAGAAGAGCGCCAAGCCAAGCGACAAGCCACGCGTTAACTTACGCCCAAGAAAAACGCCAAGCTAAGCGCCAAGCCAAGCGCCAAGCCAAGCGCTAAACCACGTGCCAAAAAAAGCGCCACGCCATGCGCCAAGCCAAGTGACAAACCACGCGCAAAGAAAAGCGCCAAGCCAAGCGCCAAGCCACGCGCCAAAGAGAGCGCCATGCCATGCGCCAAGCCAAGCGCCATGCTAAGCATAAAACCTTGTGCCAAGCTACGCGCCAAGAAAAGCGTCAAGCCAAGCGCTTAGCCAAGAGCCAAGCCAAACGCCAAGGAGAGCGCCAAGCCATGCGCCAAGATGAGCGCCACCCTATGCACCAAGGAGAGCGCCAAGGCAAGCGACAAGCCACGCGCTAAGCTACGCGCCAAGAAAAGCGTTAAACCAAGCGGCAAGCCAAGCGCCAAGCCACGCGCCAAGGAGAGCGCCAAGCCAAGCGACAAGCCACGCGCTAAGCTACGCGCCAAGAAAAGCGTTAAACCAAGCGGCAAGCCAAGCACCAAGCCACGCGCCAAGGAGAGCGCCAAGCCAAGCGCCAAGCCAAGCGCCAAGCCAAGCGCCAAGCCACGCGCCAAGCTACACGCCAAGAAAAGCGCCACGCCATGCGTCAAGACAAGCGACAAGCCACGCGCTAAGCTACGCGCCAAGAAAAGCGTTAAACCAAGTGGCAAGCCACGCGCCAAGGAGAGCGCCAAGCCAAGCGAAAAGCCACGCGCCAAGAAAAGCGCCACGCCATGCGCCAAGCCAAGCGCCAAGAAATCGCCAAGCAAAGCGCTAAGTCAAGCGCCAAGACAAGCGCCATCCAAGCGACCAGACAAGCGCCAAGCCACGCGCTATGAAGAGCGCCAACCCATGCGCCAAACCAAGCGCCAAGCCAAGAGCCAAGCCAAGCGCCAAGCCACGCGCCAAGAAAGCGCCAAGCCAAGCGACAAGCCAAGCGCGCAGAAAGCGCCAAGCCAAGCGGCCAGCCAAGCGCCAAGCCACGCGCCAAGGAGAGCGCCAAGCTATGCGCCAAGCCAAGCACTAAGCCAAGCGCCAATCCAAGCGCTAAGCTACGCGCCAAGAAAAGCGCCCTGAAAAGCGCCAAGCCAAGCGCCAAGCCAAGCGGCAAGCCAATCATTAAGCCACGAGCTAAGAAAAGTCCAAAGCTAAGCGCCAAGCCACACGCCAAGCCACGCGCCAATCCAAGCGCCAAGAAAAACGCTAAGCCAAGCGGCAAGCTAAGCGCCAAGCCAAGCGCCCAGCCAAGCGCCAAGCCACGTGCCAAGGAGAGCGCCAAGCCATGCGCCAAGCCAAGCGCTAAGCCAAGCGCCAAGCCAAACGCCAAGCCACGCGCTATGGAGAGCGCCAAGCAATGCGCCAAGCCAAGCACCAAGCCAAGCGCCAATCCAAGCGCTAAGCCACGCGCCAAGAAAAGCGCCGTGAAAAGCGCCAAGCCAAGCGGCAAGCTAAGCATTAAACCACGCGCTAAGAAAAGTCCAAAGCTAAGCTCCAAGCCACACGCCAATCCACGCGCCAAGCCAAGCGCCAAGAAAAACGCTAAGCCAAGCGCTAAGCCAAGCGCCAAGCCATGCGCCAAGCCAAGCGCCAAGCCAAGCGTCCAGCCAAGCGCCAAGCCACGCGAAAAGAAGAGCGCCAAGCTATTCTCCAGGCCAAGCGCCAAGCCACGCGCCTACGAAAGCGCCAAGAAAAGCGCCAAGCCAAGCCCCAAGCCAAGCGGCAACCCATGCGCCAAGCAATGCGTGAACAAAAACGCCAAGCAATCGCCAAGCCAAACGGCGAGCCAAGCGCTAAGATAAACGCCCAGCCACGCGCCAAGAGTAGCGCCGAGCCACGCACCAAGAAAGGCGCCAAGCCAAGCGCCAAGCCACGCTCCACGGAGAGCGCCAAGTCAAGCGATAAGCCACGCGCCAAGAAAAGCGCCACGCCATGCTCCAAGCCAAACGCCAAGCCAAGCGCCAAGCAAGCACCAAGCCAAGCGCCAAGCCACACCCGAAGAAAAGCGCCACGCCATGGCGCTAAGCCAAGCAACAAGCCACGCGCCAAGGAGAGCGCCAAGCCATGCGCCAAGCCAAGCGCTAAGCCAAGCGCCAAGCCAAGCGCCAAGCCACGCGCCATGGAGAGCGCCAAGCCATGCGCCAAGCCAAGCACCAAGCCAAGCGCCAATCCAAGCGCTAAGCCACGCGCCAAGAAAAGCGCCGTGAAAAGCGCCAAGCCAAGCGCCAAGCCAAGCGGCAAGCTAAGCATTAAGCCAAGCGCTAAGAAAAGTCCAAAGCTAAGCGCCAAGCCACACGCCAAGCCACGCGCCAAGCCAAGCGCCAAGAAAAACGCTAAGCCAAGCGCTAAGCCAAGCGCCAAGCCAAGCGCCCAGCCAAGCGCCAAACCACGCGCCAAGGAGAGCGCCAAGCCATGCGCCAAGCCAAGCGCCAAGCCAAGCGTCCAGCCAAGCACCAAGCCACGCGAAAAGAAGAGCGCCAAGCTATTCTCCAGGCCAAGCGCCAAGCCACGCGCTTACGAAAGCGCCAAGAAAAGCGCCAAGCCAAGCCCCAAGCCAAGCGGCAACCCATGCGCCAAGCAATGCGTGAACAAAAGCGCCAAGCTAATCGCCAAGCCAAACGCCGAGCCAAGCGCTAAGATAAACGCCCAGCCTCGCGCCAAGAGTAGCGCCGAGCCACGCACCAAGAAAGGCGCCAAGCCAAGCGCCAAGCCACGCTCCAAGGAGAGCGCCAAGTCAAGCGATAAGCCACGCGCCAAGGAGAGCGCCAAGCCAAGCGACAAGCCACGCGCTAAGCTACGCGCCAAGAAAAGCGTTAAACCAAGCGGCAAGCCAAGCACCAAGCCACGCACCAAGGAGAGCGCCAAGCCAAGCGCCAAGCCAAGCGCCCAGCCAAGCGCCAAACCACGCGCCAAGGAGAGCGCCAAGCCATGCGCCAAGCCAAGCGCCAAGCCAAGCGTCCAGCAAGCGCCAAGCCACGCGAAAAGAAGAGCGCCAAGCTATTCTCCAGGCCAAGCGCCAAGCCACGCGCTTACGAAAGCGCCAAGAAAAGCGCCAAGCCAAGCCCCAAGCCAAGCGGCAACCCATGCGCCAAGCAATGCGTGTACAAAAGCGCCAAGCTAATCGCCAAGCCAAACGCCGAGCCAAGCGCTAAGATAAACGCCCAGCCTCGCGCCCAAGAGTAGCGCCGAGCCACGCACCAAGAAGGCGCCAAGCCAAGCGCCAAGCCACGCTCCAAGGAGAGCGCCAAGTCAAGCGATAAGCCACGCGCCAAGAAAAGCGCCACGCCATGCTCCAAGCCAAACGCCAAGCCAAGCGCACAGCCAAGCGCTAAGCCACGTGCCAAGGAGAGCGTTAAGCCAACCGCCAAGCCATGCGCCAAGCCACGCGCCAAGAATAGCGCCAAGAAAAGCGCCAAGCCACGCACCACGCCATGCGCCAAGCCAAGCAACAAGCCACGCGCTAAGGAAAACGCCAAGCCAAGCGCCAATCCAAGCGCCAAACCAAGCGACAGGCCAAGCGCCAAAAATAGCGCCAAGCCACGCGCCAAGAAAAGCGCCACCCTATGCACCAAGGAGAGCGCCAAGGCAAGCGACAAGCCACGCGCTAAGCTACGCGCCAAGAAAAGCGTTAAACCAAGCGGCAAGCCAAGCGCCAAGCCACGCGCCAAGGAGAGCGCCAAGCCAAGCGACAAGCCACGCGCTAAGCTACGCGCCAAGAAAAGCGTTAAACCAAGCGGCAAGCCAAGCACCAAGCCACGCGCCAAGGAGAGCGCCAAGCCAAGCGCCAAGCCAAGCGCCAAGCCACGCGCCAAGCTACACGCCAAGAAAAGCGCCACGCCATGCGTCAAGACAAGCGACAAGCCACGCGCTAAGCTACGCGCCAAGAAAAGCGTTAAACCAAGCGGCAAGCCAAGCGCCAAGCCACGCGCCAAGGAGAGCGCCAAGCCAAGCACCAAGCCAAGCGCCAAGCCACGCGCCAAGCTACGCGCCAAGAAAAGCGCCACGCCATGCGCCAAGCCAAATGCCAAGCCAAGCGACAAACCACGCGCCAAGCTATGCGCCAAGAAAAAAGCCACGCCATGCGCCAAGCCAAGCGACAAGCCACGCGCCACCCCACGCGCCAAGAAAATCGTTAAGCCAAGCGGCAAGAAAAGCGCCAAGCCACGCGCCAAAGAGAGCGCCAAGCCAAGCGACAAGCGACGCGCCAAGTTAAGCGCCAAGCCAGGTGCCAAGCCACACGCCAAGAAAAGCGCCAAGCCAAACGCCAAGCCAAGCGCCCAGCCAAGCGCTAAACCACGCGACAAGGAAAGTGCCAATAAAGGCGCCAAGCCATGTCCCAGGCCAAGCGGCAACCCAAGCGCCAAGCAACGCGCCAAGAAAAACGCCAAGCCAATCGCCAAGCCAAACACCAAGCCAAGCACCAAGCCAAAGATACAGCCACGCGCCAAGAATAGCGCCGAGCCACGCGCCAAGAAAGGCGCCAAGCCAAGCTCCAAGCCACGCGCCAAGGAGAGCGCCAAGCCAAGCGACAAGCCACGCGTTAAGTCACATGCCAAGAAAAACGCCAAGCCAAGCGCCAAGCCAAGCTCCAGGACAAGCGCCAAGCCAAGCGCCAAGCCATGCGCCAAGAAAAGCGCCACGCCATGCGCCAAGCCAAGCGACAAGCCACGCGCCAAGGAGAGCGCCAAGCCATGCGCCAAGCCAAGCACCATGCCACGTGCCATAAAAAGCGTCACGTCATTCGCCAAGCCAAGCGACAAGCCACGCGCTAAGGAAAGCGCCAAGCCAAGCGCCAAGCCAAGCGCCAAGCCACGTGCCAAAAAAGCGCCACGCCATGCGCCAAGCCAAGCGCCAAGCCACGCGCCAAGCCACGTGCCAAAAAAAGCGCTACGCCATGCGCCAAGCCAAGCGACAAACCACGCGCAAAGAAAAGCGCCAAGCGAAGCGCCAAGCCACGCGACAAGAAAAGCGCCACGCTATGCGCCAAGCCAAGCGACAAGCCACGCGCAAAGAAAGCGCCAAGCCAAGCGCCAAGAAGAGCGCCAAGCCAAGCGACAAGCCACGCGTTAACTTACGCCCAAGAAAAACGCCAAGCTAAGCGCCAAGCCAAGCGCCAAGCCAAGCGCTAAACCACGTGCCAAAAAAAGCGCCACGCCATGCGCCAAGCCAAGCGACAAACCACGCGCAAAAAAAAGCGCCAAGCCAAGCGCCAAGCCACGCGCCAAAGAGACCGCCAAGCCATGCGCCAAGCCAAGCGCCATGCTAAGCATAAAACCTTGTGCCAAGCTACGCGCCAAGAAAAGCGTCAAGCCAAGCGCTTAGCCAAGAGCCAAGCCAAACGCCAAGGAGAGCGCCAAGCCATGCGCCAAGATGAGCGCCAACCACGCGCCAAGAAAGGCGCCAAGAAAAGCGCCAAGCCAAGCGCCAGGCCAAGCACCAAGCCAAGCGGCAAGCCAAGTGCCAAACCACGCGCCAAAAAAAGCGCCAAGCCAAGCGCCAAGCCAAGCGCCAAGTTAAGCGCCAAGCCAAGTGCCAAGTTAAGCGCCAAGCCAAGTGCCAAGAACAGCGCTAAGCGAAGCGCCAGGCCAAGCACCAAACCAAGCGGCAAGCCAAGTGCAAAACCACGCGCCAAGAAAAGCGCCAAGCCAAGCGCCAGGCCAAGCACCAAGCCAAGCGGCAAGCCAAGTGCTAAACCACGCGCCAAGGAAAGCGCCAAGCCAAGCGCCAGGCCAAGCACCAAGCCAAGCGCCAAGCTACGCGCCAAGATATGCGCCAAGAAAAGCGCCAAGCCAAGCGCCAAGCCACGCGCCAAGGAGAGCGCCAAGCCATGCGCCAAGCCAAGCGCCAAGCCAAGCGTCCAGCCAAGCGCCAAGCCACGCGAAAAGAAGAGCGCCAAGCTATTCTCCAGGCCAACCGCCAAGCCACGCGCTTACGAAAGCGCCAAGAAAAGCGCCAAGCCAAGCCCCAAGCCAAGCGGCAACCCATGCGCCAAGCAATGCGTGAACAAAAGCGCCAAGCTAATCGCCAAGCCAAACGCCGAGCCAAGCGCTAAGATAAACGCCCAGCCACGCGCCAAGAGTAGTGCCGAGCCACGCACCAAGAAAGGCGCCAAGCCAAGCGCCAAGCCACGCTCCAAGGAGAGCGCCAAGTCAAGCGATAAGCCACGCGCCAAGAAAAGCGCCACGCCATGCTCCAAGCCAAACGCCAAGCCAAACGCCAAGCCAAACGCACAGCCAAGCGCTAAGCCACGTGCCAAGGAGAGCGTTAAGCCAACCGCCAAGCCATGCGCCAAGCCACGCGCCAAGAAAAGCGCCAAGGAAAGCGCCAAGCCACGCGCCACGCCATGCGCCAAGCCAAGCAACAAGCCACGCGCTAAGGAAAACGCCAAGCCAAGCGCCAATCCAAGCGCCAAACCAAGCGCCAAGCCAAGCGCCAAAAATAGCGCCAAGCCACGCGCCAAGAAAAGCGCCACCCTATGCACCAAGGAGAGCGCCAAGGCAAGCGACAAGCCACGCGCTAAGCTACGCGCCAAGAAAAGCGTTAAACCAAGCGGCAAGCCAAGCGCCAAGCCACTCGCCAAGGAGAGCGCCAAGCCAAGCGACAAGCCACGCGCTAAGCTACGCGCCAAGAAAAGCGTTAAACCAAGCGGCAAGCCAAGCACCAAGCCACGCGCCAAGGAGAGCGCCAAGCCAAGCGCCAAGCCAAGCGCCAAGCCACGCGCCAAGCTACACGCCAAGAAAAGCGCCACGCCATGCGTCAAGACAAGCGACAAGCCACGCGCTAAGCTACGCGCCAAGAAAAGCGTTAAACCAAGCGGCAAGCCAAGCGCCAAGCCACGCGCCAAGGAGAGCGCCAAGCCAAGCGCCAAGCCAAGCGCCAAGCCACGCGCCAAGCTACGGGCCAAGAAAAGCGCCACGCCATGCGCCAAGCCAAATGCCAAGCCAAGCGACAAACCACGCGCCAAGCTACGCGCCAAGAAAAAAGCCACGCCATGCGCCAAGCCAAGCGACAAGCCACGCGCCAACCCACGCGCCAAGGAAAGCGCCAAGCTAAGCGCCAAGAAAAGCGCCAAGCCAAGCGACAAGCCACGCGCTAAACTACGCTCCAAGAAAATCGTTAAGCCAAGCGGCAAGAAAAGCGCCAAGCCACGCGCCAAAGAGAGCGCCAAGCCAAGCGACAAGCGACGCGCCAAGTTAAGCGCCAAGCCAAGTGCCAAGCCACACGCCAAGAAAAGCGCCAAGCCAAACGCCAAGCCAAGCGCCCAGCCAAGCGCTAAACCACGCGCCAAGGAAAGTGCCAATAAAGGCGCCAAGCCATGTTCCAGGCCAAGCGGCAACCCAAGCGCCAAGCAACGCGCCAAGAAAAGCGCCAAGCCAATCGCCAAGCCAAACACCAAGCCAAGCACCAAGCCAAAGACCCAGCCACGCGCCAAGAATAGCGCCGAGCCACGCGCCAAGAAAGGCGCCAAGCCAAGCTCCAAGCCACGCGCCAAGGAGAGCACCAAGCCAAGCGACATGCCACGCGTTAAGTCACATGCCAAGAAAAGCGCCAAGCCAAGCGCCAAGCCAAGCGCCAGGACAAGCGCCAAGCCAAGCGCCAAGCCATGCGCCAAGAAAAGCGCCACGCCATGCGCCAAGCCAAGCGACAAGCCACGCGCCAAAGAGAGCGCCAAGCCATGCGCCAAGCCAAGCACCATGCCACGTGCAATAAAAAGCGTCACGCCATGCGCCAAGCCAAGCGACAAGCCACGCGCTAAGGAAAGCGCCAAGCCAAGCGCCAAGCCAAGCGCTAAGCCAAGCGCCAAGCCAAGCGACAAGCCACGCGCAAAAAAAAGCGCCAAGCCAAGCGCCAAACCAAGCGCCAAGCCACGCGCCAAGCCACGTGCCAAAAAAAAGCGCCACGCCATGCGCCAAGCCAAGCGACAAACCACGCGCAAAGAAAAGCGCCAAGCGAAGCGCTAAGCCACGCGACAAGAAAAGCGCCACGCCATGCGCCAAGCCAAGCGACAAGCCACGCGCAAAAAAAGCGCCAAGCCAAGCGCCAAGAAGAGCGCCAAGCCAAGCGACAAGCCACGCGTTAACTTACGCCCAAGAAAAACGCCAAGCTAAGCGTCAAGCCAAGCGCCAAGCCAAGCGCTAAACCACGTGCCAAAAAAAGCGCCACGCCATGCGCCAAGCCAAGCGACAAACCACGCGCAAAGAAAAGCGCCAAGCCAAGCGCCAAGCCACGCGCCAAAGAGAGCGCCAAGCCATTAGCCAAGCCAAGCGCCATGCTAAGCATAAAACCTTGTGCCAAGCTACGCGCCAAGAAAAGCGTCAAGCCAAGCGCTTAGCCAAGAGCCAAGCCAAACGCCAAGGAGAGCGCCAAGCCATGCGCCAAGATGAGCGCCAACCACGCGCCAAGAAAGGCGCCAAGAAAACCGCCAAGCTAAGCGCCAGGCCAAGCACCAAGCCAAGCGGCAAGCCAAGTGCCAAACCACGCGCCAAAAAAAGCGCCAAGCCAAGCGCCAAGTTAAGCGCCAAGCCAAGGGCCAAGTTAAGCGCCAAGCCAAGTGCCAAGAACAGCGCTAAGCGAAGCGCCAGGCCAAGCACCAAACCAAACGCCAAGAAAAGCGCCAAGCCAAGCGCCAGGCCAAGCACCAAACCAAGCGGCAAGCCAAGTGCAAAACCACGCGCCAAGAAAAGCGCCAAGCCAAGCGCCAGGCCAAGCACCAAGCCAAGCGGCAAGCCAAGTGCTAAACCACGCGCCAAGGAAAGCGCCAAGCCAAGCGCCAGGCCAAGCACCAAGCCAAGCGCCAAGCTACGCGCCAAGATATGCGCCAAGAAAAGCGTCAAGCCAAGCGCCAAGCCAAGCGGCAAGCCAAGTGCAAAGCCAAGCTCCAAGAAAGGCGCCAAGAAATGCGCCAAGAAAAGCGTCAAGCCAAGCGCCAAGCCAAGCGCCAAGCCAAGCGGCAAGCCAGGTGCCAAACCACGCTACAAGAAAGCCGCCAAGCCAAAAGCCAGGTTAAGCGCCAAGCCAATTGCCAAGCCAAGTGCCCAGCCAAGCGCCAAGCCACGCGCCAAGAAAAGCGCCAAACCAAGCGCCAAGCCAAGCGCCAATCCAAGTGCCAAACCACGGGCCAAGAAAGGCGCCAATCCAAGCGCCAGGCCAAACGCCAAGCCAAGCGGCAAGCCAGGTGCCAAACCACGCGCCAAAAAAAGCGCCAAGCCACGCGCCAAGAAATGCGCCAAGAAAAGCGCCAAGCCAAGCGCCAAGCAAAGCGCCAAGCCAAGCGCCAAGCCAAGCGCAAGCCAAGCGCCAAGCCACGCGCCAAGAAATGCGCCAAGAAAAGCGCCAAGCCAAGCGCCAAGCAAAGCGCCAAGCCAAGCGCCAAGCCAAGCGCAAGCCAAGCGCCAAGCCACGCGCCAAGAAATGCGCCAAGAAAAGCGCCAAGCCAAGCGCCAAGCAAAGCGCCAAGCCAAGCGCCAAGCCAAGCGCCAAGCCAAGCGCCAAGAAAGGCGCCAAGCCAAGCGTCAAGCCAAGCGCTAAACCAAGCGCCCAGCCAGCAAAGCGCCAAGCCACGCGCCTAGAAAAATGCAGAACCACCCGCCAAGGAAAGCGCCAAGCCAAGCGACAAGCCAGGCGCCAAGAAAGCGCCAAGCCAAGCGCTAAGCCAAGCGCCAAGCCAAGCGCCAAGACAAGCGCCAAGACAAGCGCCAAGCCACGCGCTATGGAGAGCGCCAAGCCAAGCGCCAAGCCAAGCGCCAAGCCAGAGGCCAAGCCAAGCGCCAAGCCACGCGCCAAGAAAGCGCCAAGCCAAGCGACAAGCCACGAGCGCAGAAAACGCCAAGCCAAGCGTTCAGTCAAACGCCAAGCCACGCGCCAAGGAGAGCGATAAGCCATGCGTCAAGCCAAGCACCAAGCCAAGCGCCAAGCCAAGCGGCAAGCCACGCGCCAAGCCACGCGCCAAGAAAGCGCCACGCCATGCGCCAAGCCAAGCGACAAGCCACGCGCCAAGGAGAGCGCCAAGCCATGCGCCAAGCCAAGCACCATGCCACGTGCTAGAAAGAACGTCACGCCATGCGCCAAGCCAAGCGACAAGCCACGCGCTAAGGAAAGTGCCAAGCCAAGCGCCAAGCCAAGCGCTAAGCCAAGCGCCAAGCCACGCGACAAAAAAAGCGCCACGCCATGCGCCAAGCCAAGCGACAAACCACGCGCAAAAAAAAGCTCCAAGAAAATCGTTAAGCCAAGCGGCAAGAAAAGCGCCATGCCACGCGCCAAAGAGAGCGCCAAGCCAGGCGACAAGCGACGCGCCAAGTTAAGCGCCAAGCCAAGTGCCAAGCCACACGCCAAGAAAAGCGCCAAGCCAAACGCCAAGCCAAGCGCCCAGCCAAGCGCTAAACCACGCGCCAAGGAAAGTGCCAATAAAGGCGCCAAGCCATGTCCCAGGCCAAGCGGCAACCCAAGCGCCAAGCAACGCGCCAAGAAAGCGCCAAGCCAATCGCCAAGCCAAACATCAAGCCAAGCGCCAAGCCAAAGACCCAGCCACGCGCCAAGGAGAGCGCCAAGCCAAGCGACAAGCCACGCGTTAAGTCACATGCCAAGAAAAGCGCCAAGCCAAACGCCAAGCCAAGCGCCCAGCCAAGCGCTAAACCACGCGCCAAGGAAAGTGCCAATAAAGGCGCTAAGCCATGTCCCAGGCCAAGCGGCAACCCAAGCGCCAAGCAACGCGCCAAGAATAGCGCCGAGCCACGCGCCAAGAAAGGCGCCAAGCCAAGCTCCAAGCCACGCGCCAAGGAGAGCGCCAAGCCAAGCGACAAGCCACGCGTTAAGTCACATGCCAAGAAAAGCGCCAAGCCAAGCGCCAAGCCAAGCGCCAGGACAAGCGCCAAGCCAAGCGCCAAGCCATGCGCCAAGAAAAGCGCCACGCCATGCGCCAAGCCAAGCGACAAGCCACGCGCCAAGGAGAGCGCCAAGCCATGCGCCAAGCCAAGCACTATGCCACGTGCCATAAAAAGCGTCACGCCATGCGCCAAGCCAAGCGACAAGCCACGCGCTAAGGAAAGCGCCAAGCCAAGCGCCAAGCCAAGCGCTAAGCCAAGCGCCAAGCCACGCGACAAGAAAAGCGCCACGCCATGCGCCAAGCCAAGCGACAAGCCACGCGCCAAGGAGAGCGCCAAGCCAAGCGACATGCCACGCGTTAAGTCACATGCCAAGAAAAGCGCCAAGCCAAGCGCCAAGCCAAGCGCCAGGACAAGCGCCAAGCCAAGCGCCAAGCCATGCGCCAAGAAAAGCGCCACGCCATGCGCCAAGCCAAGCGACAAGCCACGCGCCAAAGAGAGCGCCAAGCCATGCGCCAAGCCAAGCACCATGCCACGTGCAATAAAAAGCGTCACGCCATGCGCCAAGCCAAGCGACAAGCCACGCGCTAAGGAAAGCGCCAAGCCAAGCGCCAAGCCAAGCGCTAAGCCAAGCGCCAAGCCAAGCGACAAGCCACGCGCAAAAAAAAGCGCCAAGCCAAGCGCCAAACCAAGCGCCAAGCCACGCGCCAAGCCACGTGCCAAAAAAAGCGCCACGCCATGCGCCAAGCCAAGCGACAAACCACGCGCAAAGAAAAGCGCCAAGCGAAGCGCTAAGCCACGCGACAAGAAAAGCGCCACGCCATGCGCCAAGCCAAGCGACAAGCCACGCGCAAAAAAAGCGCCAAGCCAAGCGCCAAGAAGAGCGCCAAGCCAAGCGACAAGCCACGCGTTAACTTACGCCCAAGAAAAACGCCAAGCTAAGCGTCAAGCCAAGCGCCAAGCCAAGCGCTAAACCACGTGCCAAAAAAAGCGCCACGCCATGCGCCAAGCCAAGCGACAAACCACGCGCAAAGAAAAGCGCCAAGCCAAGCGCCAAGCCACGCGCCAAAGAGAGCGCCAAGCCATTAGCCAAGCCAAGCGCCATGCTAAGCATAAAACCTTGTGCCAAGCTACGCGCCAAGAAAAGCGTCAAGCCAAGCGCTTAGCCAAGAGCCAAGCCAAACGCCAAGGAGAGCGCCAAGCCATGCGCCAAGATGAGCGCCAACCACGCGCCAAGAAAGGCGCCAAGAAAACCGCCAAGCTAAGCGCCAGGCCAAGCACCAAGCCAAGCGGCAAGCCAAGTGCCAAACCACGCGCCAAAAAAAGCGCCAAGCCAAGCGCCAAGTTAAGCGCCAAGCCAAGGGCCAAGTTAAGCGCCAAGCCAAGTGCCAAGAACAGCGCTAAGCGAAGCGCCAGGCCAAGCACCAAACCAAACGCCAAGAAAAGCGCCAAGCCAAGCGCCAGGCCAAGCACCAAACCAAGCGGCAAGCCAAGTGCAAAACCACGCGCCAAGAAAAGCGCCAAGCCAAGCGCCAGGCCAAGCACCAAGCCAAGCGGCAAGCCAAGTGCTAAACCACGCGCCAAGGAAAGCGCCAAGCCAAGCGCCAGGCCAAGCACCAAGCCAAGCGCCAAGCTACGCGCCAAGATATGCGCCAAGAAAAGCGTCAAGCCAAGCGCCAAGCCAAGCGGCAAGCCAAGTGCAAAGCCAAGCTCCAAGAAAGGCGCCAAGAAATGCGCCAAGAAAAGCGTCAAGCCAAGCGCCAAGCCAAGCGCCAAGCCAAGCGGCAAGCCAGGTGCCAAACCACGCTACAAGAAAGCCGCCAAGCCAAAAGCCAGGTTAAGCGCCAAGCCAATTGCCAAGCCAAGTGCCCAGCCAAGCGCCAAGCCACGCGCCAAGAAAAGCGCCAAACCAAGCGCCAAGCCAAGCGCCAATCCAAGTGCCAAACCACGGGCCAAGAAAGGCGCCAATCCAAGCGCCAGGCCAAGCGCCAAGCCAAGCGGCAAGCCAGGTGCCAAACCACGCGCCAAAAAAAGCGCCAAGCCACGCGCCAAGAAATGCGCCAAGAAAAGCGCCAAGCCAAGCGCCAAGCAAAGCGCCAAGCCAAGCGCCAAGCCAAGCGCAAGCCAAGCGCCAAGCCACGCGCCAAGAAATGCGCCAAGAAAAGCGCCAAGCCAAGCGCCAAGCAAAGCGCCAAGCCAAGCGCCAAGCCAAGCGCAAGCCAAGCGCCAAGCCACGCGCCAAGAAATGCGCCAAGAAAAGCGCCAAGCCAAGCGCCAAGCAAAGCGCCAAGCCAAGCGCCAAGCCAAGCGCCAAGCCAAGCGCCAAGAAAGGCGCCAAGCCAAGCGTCAAGCCAAGCGCTAAACCAAGCGCCCAGCCAGCAAAGCGCCAAGCCACGCGCCTAGAAAAATGCAGAACCACCCGCCAAGGAAAGCGCCAAGCCAAGCGACAAGCCAGGCGCCAAGAAAGCGCCAAGCCAAGCGCTAAGCCAAGCGCCAAGCCAAGCGCCAAGACAAGCGCCAAGACAAGCGCCAAGCCACGCGCTATGGAGAGCGCCAAGCCAAGCGCCAAGCCAAGCGCCAAGCCAGAGGCCAAGCCAAGCGCCAAGCCACGCGCCAAGAAAGCGCCAAGCCAAGCGACAAGCCACGAGCGCAGAAAACGCCAAGCCAAGCGTTCAGTCAAACGCCAAGCCACGCGCCAAGGAGAGCGATAAGCCATGCGTCAAGCCAAGCACCAAGCCAAGCGCCAAGCCAAGCGGCAAGCCACGCGCCAAGCCACGCGCCAAGAAAGCGCCACGCCATGCGCCAAGCCAAGCGACAAGCCACGCGCCAAGGAGAGCGCCAAGCCATGCGCCAAGCCAAGCACCATGCCACGTGCTAGAAAAAACGTCACGCCATGCGCCAAGCCAAGCGACAAGCCACGCGCTAAGGAAAGTGCCAAGCCAAGCGCCAAGCCAAGCGCTAAGCCAAGCGCCAAGCCACGCGACAAAAAAAGCGCCACGCCATGCGCCAAGCCAAGCGACAAACCACGCGCAAAAAAAAGCTCCAAGAAAATCGTTAAGCCAAGCGGCAAGAAAAGCGCCATGCCACGCGCCAAAGAGAGCGCCAAGCCAAGCGACAAGCGACGCGCCAAGTTAAGCGCCAAGCCAAGTGCCAAGCCACACGCCAAGAAAAGCGCCAAGCCAAACGCCAAGCCAAGCGCCCAGCCAAGCGCTAAACCACGCGCCAAGGAAAGTGCCAATAAAGGCGCCAAGCCATGTCCCAGGCCAAGCGGCAACCCAAGCGCCAAGCAACGCGCCAAGAAAGCGCCAAGCCAATCGCCAAGCCAAACATCAAGCCAAGCGCCAAGCCAAAGACCCAGCCACGCGCCAAGGAGAGCGCCAAGCCAAGCGACAAGCCACGCGTTAAGTCACATGCCAAGAAAAGCGCCAAGCCAAACGCCAAGCCAAGCGCCCAGCCAAGCGCTAAACCACGCGCCAAGGAAAGTGCCAATAAAGGCGCTAAGCCATGTCCCAGGCCAAGCGGCAACCCAAGCGCCAAGCAACGCGCCAAGAATAGCGCCGAGCCACGCGCCAAGAAAGGCGCCAAGCCAAGCTCCAAGCCACGCGCCAAGGAGAGCGCCAAGCCAAGCGAAGAGCCACGCGTTAAGTCACATGCCAAGAAAAGCGCCAAGCCAAGCGCCAAGCCAAGCGCCAGGACAAGCGCCAAGCCAAGCGCCAAGCCATGCGCCAAGAAAAGCGCCACGCCATGCGCCAAGCCAAGCGACAAGCCACGCGCCAAGGAGAGCGCCAAGCCATGCGCCAAGCCAAGCACTATGCCACGTGCCATAAAAAGCGTCACGCCATGCGCCAAGCCAAGCGACAAGCCACGCGCTAAGGAAAGCGCCAAGCCAAGCGCCAAGCCAAGCGCTAAGCCAAGCGCCAAGCCACGCGACAAGAAAAGCGCCACGCCATGCGCCAAGCCAAGCGACAAGCCACGCGCAAAAAAAAGCGCCAAGCCAAGCGCCAAGCCAAGCGCCAAGCCACGCGCCAAGCCACGTGCCAAAAAAAGTGCCACGCCATGCGCCAAGCCAAGCGACAAACCACGCGCAAAGAAAAGCGCCAAGCCACGCGACAAGAAAAGCGCCACGCCATGCGCCAAGCCAAGCGACAAGCCACGCGCAAAAAAAGCGCCAAGCCAAGCGCCAAGCCAAGCGCCAAGCCACGCGCCAAGCCACGTGCCAAAAAAAGCGCCACGCCATGCGCCAAGCCAAGCGACAAACCACGCGCAAAGAAAAGCGCCAAGCCAAGCGCCAAGCCACGCCCCAAAGAGAGCGCCAAGCCATGCGCCAAGCCAAGCGCCATGCTAAGCATAAAGCCAAGTGCCAGGCTACGCGCCAAGAAAAGCGTCAAGCCAAGCGCTTAGCCAAGCGCCAAGCCAAACCCCAAGAAGAGCGCCAAGCCAAGCGACAAGCCACGCGTTAACTTATGCCCAAGAAAAACGCCAAGCTAAGCGCCAAGCCAAGCGCCAAGCCAAGCTCCAAACCACGTGCCAAAAAAAGCGCCACGCCATGCGCCAAGCCAAGCGAAAACCCACGCGCAAAGAAAAGCGCCAAGCTAAGCGCCAAGCCACGCGCCAAAGAGAGCGCCAAGCCAAGCGCCAAGCCAAACGCCAAGAAAAGCGCCAAGCCAAGCGACAAGCCACTCGTTAACTTACGCCCAAGAAAAACGCCAAGCTAAGCGCCAAGCCAAGCGCCAAGCCAAGCGCCAAACCACGTGCCAAAAAAAGCGCCACGCCATGCGCCAAGCCAAGCGACAAACCACGCGCAAAGAAAAGCGCCAAGCCAAGCGCCAAGCCACGCGCCAAAGAGAGCGACAAGCCACGCGCCACCCCACGCGCCAAGGAAAGCGCCAAGCTAAGCGCCAAGAAAAGCGCCAAGCCAAGCGACAAGCCACGCGCTAAGCTACGCGCCAAGAAAAGCGTCAAGCCAAGCGCTTAGCCAAGAGCCAAGCCAAACGCCAAGGAGAGCGCCAAGCCATGCGCCAAGATGAGCGCCAAGCCACGCGCCAAGAAAGGCGCCAAGAAAAGCGCCAAGCCAAGCGCCAATCCAAGCGCTAAGCCACGCGCCAAGAAAAGCGCCGTGAAAAGCGCCAAGCCAAGCGCCAAGCCAAGCGGCAAGCTAAGCATTAAGCCACGCGCTAGGAAAAGTCCAAAGCTAAGCGCCAAGCCACACGCCAAGCCACGCGCCAAGCCAAGCGCCAAGAAAAACGCTAAGCCAAGCGCTAAGCCAAGCGCCAAGCCAAGCGCCCAGCCAAGCGCCAAGCCACGCGCCAAGGAGAGCGCCAAGCCATGCGCCAAGCCAAGTGCCAAGCCAAGCGTCCAGCCAAGCTCCAAGCCACGCGAAAAGGAGAGCGCCAAGCTATTCTCCAGGCCAAGCGCCAAGCCACGCGCCTACGAAAGCGCCAAGAAAAGCGCCAAGCCAAGCCCCAAGCCAAGCGGCAACCCATGCGCCAAGCAATGCGTGAACAAAAGCGCCAAGCCAATCGCCAAGCCAAACGCCGAGCCAAGCGCTAAGATAAACGCCCAGCCACGCGCCAAGAGTAGCGCCGAGCCACGCACCAAGAAAGGCGCCAAGCCAAGCGCCAAGCCACGCTCCAAGGAGAGCGCCAAGTCAAGCAATAAGCCACGCGCCAAGAAAAGCGCCACGCCATGCTCCAAGCCAACGCCAAGCCAAACGCCAAGCCAAGCGCACAGCCAAGCGCTAAGCCACGTGCCAAGGAGAGCGTTAAGCCAACCGCCAAGCCATGCGCCAAGCCACGCGCCAAGAAAAGCGCCAAGAAAAGCGCCAAGCCACGCGCCACGCCATGCGCCAAGCCAAGCAACAAGCCACGCGCTAAGGAAAACGCCAAGCCAAGCGCCAATCCAGGCGCCAAACCAAGCGCCAAGCAAAGCGCCAAGAATAGCGCCAAGCCACGCGCCAAGAAAAGCGCCACCCTATGCACCAAGGAGAGCGCCAAGGCAAGCGACAAGCCACGCGCTAAGCTACGCGCCAAGAAAAGCGTTAAACCAAGCGGCAAGCCAAGCGCCAAGCCACGCGCCAAGGAGAGCGCCAAGCCAAGCGACAAGCCACGCGCTAAGCTACGCGCCAAGAAAAGCGTTAAACCAAGCGGCAAGCCAAGCACCAAGCCACGCGCCAAGGAGAGCGCCAAGCCAAGCGCCAAGCCAAGCGCCAAGCCACGCGCCAAGCTACACGCCAAGAAAAGCGCCACGCCATGCGTCAAGACAAGCGACAAGCCACGCGCTAAGCTACGCGCCAAGAAAAGCGTTAAACCAAGCGGCAAGCCAAGCGCCAAGCCACGCGCCAAGCCACGCGCCAAGCTACACGCCAAGAAAAGCGCCACGCCATGCGTCAAGACAAGCGACAAGCCACGCGCTAAGCTACGCGCCAAGAAAAGCGTTAAACCAAGCGGCAAGCCAAGCGCCAAGCCACGCGCCAAGGAGAGCGCCAAGCCAAGAGCCAAGCCAAGCGCCAAGCCAAGCGCCAAGCCACACGCCAAGCTACGCGCCAAGAAAAGCGCCACGCCATGCGTCAAGCCAAATGCCAAGCCAAGCGACAAACCACGCGCCAAGCTACGCGCCAAGAAAAAAGCCACGCCATGCGCCAAGCCAAGCGACAAGCCACGCGCAAAAAAAGCGCCAAGCCAAGCGCCAAGCCAAGCGCCAAGCCACGCGCCAAGCTACACGCCAAGAAAAGCGCCACGCCATGCGTCAAGACAAGCGACAAGCCACGCGCTAAGCTACGCGCCAAGAAAAGCGTTAAACCAAGCGGCAAGCCAAGCGCCAAGCCACGCGCCAAGGAGAGCGCCAAGCCAAGCGCCAAGCCACACGCCAAGCTACGCGCCAAGAAAAGCGCCACGCCATGCGTCAAGCCAAATGCCAAGCCAAGCGACAAACCACGCGCCAAGCTACGCGCCAAGAAAAAAGCCACGCCATGCGCCAAGCCAAGCGACAAGCCACGCGCCACCCCACGCGCCAAGGAAAGCTCCAAGCTAAGCGCCAAGAAAAGCGCCAAGCCAAGCGACAAGCCACGCGCTAAGCTACGCGCCAAGAAAATCGTTAAGCCAAGCGGCAAGAAAAGCGCCATGCCACGCGCCAAAGAGAGTGCCAAGCCAAGCGACAAGCGACGCGCCAAGTTAAGCGCCAAGCCAAGTGCCAAGCCACACGCCAAGAAAAGCGCCAAGCCAAACGCCAAGCCAAGCTCCCAGCCAAGCGCTAAACCAGGCGCCAAGGAAAGTGCCAATAAAGGCGCCAAGCCATGTCCCAGGCCAAGCGGCAACCCAAGCGCCAAGCAACGCGCCAAGAAAAGCGCCAAGCCAATCGCCAAGCCAAACACCAAGCCAAGCGCCAAGCCAAAGACCCAGCCACGCGCCAAGGAGAGCGCCAAGCCAAGCGACAAGCCACGCGTTAAGTCACATGCCAAGAAAAGCGCCAAGCCAAACGCCAAGCCAAGCGCCCAGATAAGCGCTAAACCACGCGCCAAGGAAAGTGCCAATAAAGGCGCCAAGCCATGTCCCAGGCCAAGCGGCAACCCAATCGCCAAGCAACGCGCCAAGAATAGCGCCGAGCCACGCGCCAAGAAAGGCGCCAAGCCAAGCTCCAAGCCACGCGCCAAGGAGAGCGCCAAGCCAAGCGACAAGCCACGCGTTAAGTCACATGCCAAGAAAAGCGCCAAGCCAAGCGCCAAGCCAAGCGCCAGGACAAGCGCCAAGCCAAGCGCCAAGCCATGCGCCAAGAAAAGCGCCACGCCATGCGCCAAGCCAAGCGACAAGCCACGCGCCAAGGAGAGCGCCAAGCCATGCGCCAAGCCAAGCACCATGCCACGTGCCATAAAAAGCGTCACGCCATTCGCCAAGCCAAGCGACAAGCCACGCGCTAAGGAAAGCACCAAGCCAAGCGCCAAGCCAAGCGCTAAGCCAAGCGCCAAACCACGCGACAAGAAAAGCGCCACGCCATGCGCCAAGCCAAGCGACAAGCCACGCGCAAAAAAAGCGCCAAGCCAAGCGCCAAGCCAAGCGCCAAGCGACGCGTTAAGCCACGTGCCAAAAAAAGCGCCACGCCATGCGCCAAGCCAAGCGACAAACCACGCGCAAAGAAAAGCGCCAAGCGAAGCGCCAAGCCACGCGACAAGAAAAGCGCCACGCCATGCGCCAAGCCAAGCGACAAGCCACGCGCAAAGAGAGCGCCAAGCCATGCGCCAAGCCAAGCGCCATGCTAAGCATAAAGCCAAGTGCCAGGCTACGCGCCAAGAAAAGCGTCAAGCCAAGCGCTTAGCCAAGCGCCAAGCCAAACGCCAAGAAGAGCGCCAAGCCAAGCGCCAAGCCAAGCGCCAAGCCACGCGCCAAGCCACGTGCCAAAAAAAGCGCCACGCCATGCGCCAAGCCAAGCGACAAACCACGCGCAAAGGAAAGCGCCAAGCCACGCGCCAAGCCACGTGCCAAAAAAAGCGCCACGCCATGCGCCAAGCCAAGCGACAAACCACGCGCAAAGAGAGCGCCAAGCCATGCGCCAATCCAAGCGCCATGCTAAGCATAAAGCCAAGTGCCAGGCTACGCGCCAAGAAAAGCGTCAAGCCAAGCGCTTAGCCAAGCGCCAAGCCAAACGCCAAGAAGAGCGCCAAGCCAAGCGACAAGCCACGCGTTAACTTATGCCCAAGAAAAACGCCAAGCTAAGCGCCAAGCCAAGCGCCAAGCCAAGCACCAAACCACGTGCCAAAAAAAGCGCCACGCCATGCGCCAAGCCAAGCGACAAACCACGCGCAAAGAAAAGCGCCAAGCTAAGCGCCAAGCCACGCGCCAAAGAGAGCGCCAAGCCAAGCGCCAAGCCAAACGCCAAGAAGAGCGCCAAGCCAAGCGACAAGCCACGCGTTAACTTACGCCCAAGAAAAACGCCAAGCTAAGCGCCAAGCCAAGCGCCAAACCAAGCGCCAAACCACGTGCCAAAAAAAGAGCCACGCCATGCGCCAAGCCAAGCGACAAACCACGCGCAAAGAAAAGCGCCAAGCCAAGCGCCAAGCCACGCGCCAAAGAGAGCGACAAGCCACGCGCCACCCCACGCGCCAAGGAAAGCGCCAAGCTAAGCGCCAAGAAAAGCGCCAAGCCAAGCGACAAGCCACGCGCTAAGCTACGCGCCAAGAAAAGCGTCAAGCCAAGCGCTTAGCCAAGAGCCAAGCCAAACGCCAAGGAGAGCGCCAAGCCATGCGCCAAGATGAGCGCCAAGCCACGCGCCAAGAAAGGCGCCAAGAAAAGCGCCAAGCCAAGCGCCAGGCCAAGCACCAAGCCAAGCGGCAAGCCAAGTGCCAAACCACGCGCCAACAAAAGCGCCAAGCCAAGCGCCAAGCCAAGCGCCAAGTTAAACGCCAAGCCAAGTGCCAAGTTAAGCGCCAAGCCAAGTGCCAAGAACAGCGCTAAGCGAAGCGCCAGGCCAAGCTCCAAACCAAACGCCAAGAAAAGCGCCAAGCCAAGCGCCAGGCCAAGCACCATACCAAGCGGCAAGCCAAGTGCAAAACCACGCGCCAAGAAAAGCGCCAAGCCAAGCGCCAGGCCAAGCACCAAGCCAAGCGGCAAGCCAAGTGCTAAACCACGCTCCAAGAAAAGCGCCAAGCCAAGCGCCAGGCCAAGCACCAAGCCGAGCGCCAAGCCAAGCGCCAAGCCAAGAGCCAAGCTACGCGCCAAGATATGCGCCAAGAAAAGCGTCAAGCCAAGCGCCAAGCCAAACGCCAAACCAAGCGGCAAGCCAAGTGCAAAGCCAAGCTCCAAGAAAGGCGCCAAGATATGCGCCAAGAAAAGCGTCAAGCCAAGCGCCAAGCCAAGCGCCAATCCAAGCGGCAAGCCAGGTGCCAAACCACGCTACAAGAAAGCCGCCAAGCCAAAAGCCAGGTTAAGCGCCAAGCCAATTGCCAAGCCAAGTGCCCAGCCAAGCGCCAAGCCACGCGCCAAGAAAAGCGCCAAACCAAGCGCCAAGCCAAGCGCCAATCCAAGTGCCAAGCCACGCGCCAAGAAAGGCGCCAATCCAAGCGCCAGGCCAAGCGCCAAGCCAAGCGGCAAGCCAGGTGCCAAACCACGCTACATGAAAGCTGCCAAGCCAAGCGTCAGGTTAAGCGCCAAGCCAATTACCAAGCCAAGTGCCCAGCCAAGCGCCAAGCCACGCGCCAAAAAAAGCGCCAAGCCACGCGCCAAGAAATGCGCCAAGAAAAGCGCCAAGCCAATCGCCAAGCCAAACACCAAGCCAAGCACCAAGCCAAAGACCCAGCCACGCGCCAAGAATAGCGCCGAGCCACGCGCCAAGAAAGGCGCCAAGCCAAGCTCCAAGCCACGCGCCAAGAAATGCGCCAAGCCAAGCGTCAAGCCAAGCGCCAAGCCACGCGCCAAGAAATGCGCCAAGAAAAGCGCCAAGCCAAGCGCCAAGCAAAGCTCCAAGCCAAGCGCCAAGCCAAGCGCCAAGCCAAGCGCCAAGAAAGGCGCCAAGCCAAGCGTCAAGCCAAGCGCTAAACCAAGCGCCCAGCCAACAAAGCGCCAAGCCAAGCGACAAGCCAAGTGCAGAACCACCCGCCAAGGAAAGCGCCAAGCCAAGCGACAAGCCAGGCGCCAAGAAAGCGCCAAGCCAAGCGCTAAGCCAAGCGCCAAGCCAAGCGCCAAGACAAGCGCCAAGACAAGCGCCAAGCCACGCGCCAAGAAAGCGCCAAGCCAAGCGACAAGCCACGAGCGCAGAAAACGCCAAGCCAAGCGTTCAGTCAAGCGCCAAGCCACGCGCCAAGGAGAGCGATAAGCCATGCGTCAAGCCATGCACCAAGCCAAGCGCCAAGCCAAGCGGCAAGCCACGCGCCAAGCCACGCGCCAAGAAAGCGCCACGCCAAGCGACAAGCCACGAGCGCAGAAAACGCCAAGCCAAGCGTTCAGCCAAGCGCCAAGCCACGCGCCAAGGACAGCGCTAAGCCACGCGCCAAGCCACGCGTTAAGTCACATGCCAAGAAAAGCGCCAAGCCAAGCGCCAAGCCAAGCGCCAAGCCAAGCGCCCAGCCAAGCGTAAAGCCACGCCTCAAGAAAAGCGCCAAGCCATGCGCCAAGAAAAGCGCCACGCCATGCGCCAAGCCAAGCGACAAGCCACGTGCCATAAAAAGCGTCACGCCATGCGCCAAGCCAAGCGACAAGCCACGCGCTAAGGAAAGTGCCAAGCCAAGCGCCAAGCCAAGCGCTAAGCCAAGCGCCAAGCCACGCGACAAGAAAAGCGCCACGCCATGCGCCAAGCCAAGCGACAAACCACGCGCAAAAAAAAGCGCCAAGCTAAGCGCCAAGCCACGCTCCAAGGAGAGCGCCAAGCCATGCGCCAAGCCAAGCACCATGCCACGTGCCATAAAAAGCGTCACGCCATGCGCCAAGCCAAGCGACAAGCCACGCGCTAAGGAAAGTGCCAAGCCAAGCGCCAAGCCAAGCGCTAAGCCAAGCGCCAAGCCACGCGACAAGAAAAGCGCCACGCCATGCGCCAAGCCAAGCGACAAACCACGCGCAAAAAAAAGCGCCAAGCTAAGCGCCAAGCCACGCTCCAAGGAGAGCGCCAAGTCAAGCGATAAGCCACGCGCCAAGAAAAGCGCCACGCCATGCTCCAAGCCAAACGCCAATCCAAGGGCTAAGCCACGCGCCAAGAAAAGCGCCGTGAAAAGCGCCAAGCCAAGCGGCAAGCCAAGCGGCAATCCAAGGGCTAAGCCAAGCGCCAAGCCAAGCACCAAGCCAAGCGCCAAGCCACACCCCAAGAAAAGCGCCACGCCATGCGCCAAGCCAAGCAACAAGCCACGCGCCAAGGAGAGCGCCAAGCCATGCGCCATGGAGCGCGCCAAGCCATGCGCCAAGCCAAGCACCAAGCCAAGCGCCAATCCAAGGGCTAAGCCACGCGCCAAGAAAAGCGCCGTGAAAAGCGCCAAGCCAAGCGCCATGGAGAGCGCCAAGCCAAGCGCCAAGCCAAGCGTCCAGCCAAGCGCCAAGCCACGCGAAAAGGAGAGCGCCAAGCTATTCTCCAGGCCAAGCGCCAAGCCACGCGCCTACGAAAGCGTCAAGAAAAGCGCCAAGCCAAGCCCCAAGCCAAGCGGCAACCCATGCGCCAAGCAATGCGTAAACAAAAGCGCCAAGCACATCGCCAAGCCAAACGCCGAGCCAAGCGCTAAGATAAACGCCCTGCCACGCGCCAAGAGTAGCGCCGAGCCACGCACCAAGAAAGGCGCTAAGCCAAGCGCCAAGCCACGCTCCAAGGAGAGCGCCAAGTCAAGCGTTAAGCCACGCGCCAAGAAAAGCGCCACGCCATGCTCCAAGCCAAACGCCAAGCCAAACGCCAAGCCAAGCGCACAGCCAAGCGCTAAGCCACGTGCCAAGGAGAGCGTTAAGCCAACCGCCAAGCCATGCGCCAAGCCACGCGCCAAGAAAAGCGCCAAGAAAAGCGCCAAGCCACGCGCCACGCCATGCACCAAGCCAAGTAACAAGCCACGCGCTAAGGAAAACGCCAAGCCAAGCGCCAATCCAAGCGCCAAACCAAGCGCCAAGCCAAGCGCCAAGAATAGCGCCAAGCCACGCGCCAAGAAAAGCGCCACCCTATGCACCAAGGAGAGCGCCAAGGCAAGCGACAAGCCACGCGCTAAGCTACGCGCCAAGCCAAGCGCCAAGAAAAACGCTAGGCCAAGCGCTAAGCCAAGCGCCAAGCCAAGCGCCCAGCCAAGCGCTAAGCCACGCGCCAAGGAGAGCGCCAAGCCATGCGCCAAGAAAAGCGGCACGCCATGCGCCAAGCCAAGCGACAAGCCACGCGCCAAGGAGAGCGCCAAGCCATGCGCCAAGCCAAGCACCATGCCACGTGCCATAAAAAGCGTCACGCCATGCGCCAAGCCAAGCGACAAGCCACGCGCTAAGGAAAGTGCCAAGCCAAGCGCCAAGCCAAGCGCTAAGCCAAGCGCCAAGCCACGCGACAAGAAAAGCGCCACGCCATGCGCCAAGCCAAGCGACAAGCCACGCGCAAAAAAAAGCGCCAAGCCACGCTCCAAGGAGAGCGCCAAGTCAAGCGATAAGCCACGCGCCAAGAAAAGCGCCACGCCATGCTCCAAGCAAAACGCCAAGCCAAGCGCCAAGCCAAGCACCAAGCCAAGCGCCAAGCCACACCCCAAGAAAAGCGCCACGCCATGCGCCAAGCCAAGCAACAAGCCACGCGCCAAGGAGAGCGCCAAGCCACGCGCTAAGCCAAGCGCCAAGCCAAGCGCCAAGCCACGCGCCATGGAGAGCGCCAAGCCATGCGCCAAGCCAAGCACCAAGCCAAGCGCCAATCCAAGCGCTAAGCCACGCGCCAAGAAAAGCTCCGTGAAAAGCGTCAAGCCAAGCGCCAAGCCAAGCGGCGAGCTAAGCATTAAGCCACGCGCTAGGAAAAGTCCAAAGCTAAGCGCCAAGCCACACGCCAAGCCACGCGCCAAGCCAAGCGCCAAGAAAAACGCTAAGCCAAGCACTAAGCCAAGCGCCAAGCCAAGCGCCCAGCCAAGCGCCAAGAAACGCGCAAAGGAGAGCGCCAAGCCATGCGCCAAGCCAAGTGCCAAGCCAAGCGTCCAGCCAAGCGCCAAGCCACGCGAAAAGGAGAGCGCCAAGCTATTCTCCAGGCCAAGCGCCAAGCCACGCGCCTACGAAAGCGCCAAGAAAAGCGCCAAGCCAAGCCCCAAGCCAAGCGGCAACCCATGCGCCAAGCAATGCGTGAACAAAAGCGCCAAGCCAATCGCCAAGCCAAACGCCGAGCCAAGCGCTAAGATAAACGCCCAACCACGCGCCAAGAGTAGCGCCGAGCCACGCACCAAGAAAGGCGCCAAGCCAAGCGCCAAGCCACGCTCCAAGGAGAGCGCCAAGTCAAGCGATAAATCACGCGCCAAGAAAAGCGCCACGCCATGCTCCAAGCCAAACGCCAAGCCAAACGCCAAGCCAAGCGCACAGCCAAGCGCTAAGCCACGTGCCAAGGAGCGCGTTAAGCTAACCGCCACGCCATGCGCCAAGCCAAGCAACAAGCCACGCGCTAAGGAAAACGCCAAGCCAAGCGCCAATCCAAGCGCCAAACCAAGCGCCAAGCCAAGCGCCAAGAATAGCGCCAAGCCACGCGCCAAGAAAAGTGCCACCCTATGCACCAAGGAGAGCGCCAAGGCAAGCGACAAGCCACGCGCTAAGCTACGCGACAAGAAAAGCGGTAAACCAAGCGGCAAGCCAAGCGCCAAGCCACGCGCCAAGGAGAGCGCCAAGCCAAGCGCCAAGCCAAGCGCCAAGCCACACGCCAAGCTACGCGCCAAGAAAAGCGCCACGCCATGCGTCAAGCCAAATGCCAAGCCAAGCGACAAACCACGCGCCAAGCTACGCGCCAAGAAAAAAGCCACGCCAAGAAAAGCGCCACCCTATGCACCAAGGAGAGCGCCAAGGCAAGCGACAATCCACGCGCTAAGCTACGCGCCAAGAAAAGCGTTAAACCAAGCGGCAAGCCAAGCGCCAAGCCACGCGCCAAGGAGAGCGCCAAGCCAAGCGACAAGCCACGCGCTAAGCTACGCGTCAAGAAAAGCGTTAAACCAAGCGGCAAGCCAAGCACCAAGCCACGCGCCAAGGAGAGCGCCAAGCCAAGCGCCAAGCCAAGCGCCAAGCCACGCGCCAAGCTACACGCCAAGAAAAGCGCCACGCCATGCGTCAAGACAAGCGACAAGCCACGCGCTAAGCTACGCGCCAAGAAAAGCGTTAAACCAAGCGGCAAGCCAAGCGCCAAGCCACGCGCCAAGGAGAGCGCCAAGCCAAGCGCCAAGCCAAGCGCCAAGCCACACGCCAAGCTACGCGCCAAGAAAAGCGCCACGCCATGCGTCAAGCCAAATGCCAAGCCAAGCGACAAACCACGCGCCAAGCTACGCGCCAAGAAAAAAGCCACGCCATGCGCCAAGCCAAGCGACAAGCCACGCGCCACCCCACGCGCCAAGGAAAGCTCCAAGCTAAGCGCCAAGAAAAGCGCCAAGCCAAGCGGCAAGAAAAGCGCCAAGCCACGCGCCAAAGAGAGCGCCAAGCCAAGCGACAAGCGACGCGCCAAGTTAAGCGTGAAGCCAAGTGCCAAGCCACACGCCAAGAAAAGCGCCAAGCCAAACGCCAAGCCAAGCGCCCAGCCAAGCGCTAAACCACGCGCCAAGGAAAGTGCCAATAAAGGCGCCAAGCCATGTCCCAGGCCAAGCGGCAACCCAAGCGCCAAGCAACGCGCCAAGAAAAGCGCCAAGCCAATCGCCAAGCCAAACACCAAGCCAAGCGCCAAGCCAAACACCCAGCCACGCGCCAAGGAGAGCGCCAAGCCAAGCGACAAGCCACGCGTTAAGTCACATGCCAAGAAAAGCGCCAAGCCAAACGCCAAGCCAAGCGCCCAGCCAAGCGCTAAGATAAACGCCCTGCCACGCGCCAAGGGTAGCGCCAAGCCACGCACCAAGAAAGGCGCTAAGCCAAGCGCCAAGCCACGTTCCAAGGAGAGCGCCAAGTCAAGCGATAAGCCACGCGCCAAGAAAAGCGCCACGCCATGCTCCAAGCCAAACGCCAAGCCAAACGCTAAGCCAAGCGCACAGCCAAGCGCTAAGCCACGTGCCAAGGAGAGCGTTAAGCCAACCGCCAAGCCATGCGCCAAGCCACGCGCCAAGAACAGCGCCAAGAAAAGCGCCAAGCCACGCGCCACGCCATGCGCCAAGCCAAGTAACAAGCCACGCGCTAAGGAAAACGCCAAGCCAAGCGCCAATCCAAGCGCCAAACCAAGCGCCAAGCCAAGCGCCAAGAATAGCGCCAAGCCACGCGCCAAGAAAAGCGCCACCCTATGCACCAAGGAGAACGCCAAGGCAAGCGACAAGCCACGCGCTAAGCTACGCGCCAAGCCAAGCGCCAAGAAAAACGCTAGGCCAAGCGCTAAGCCAAGCGCCAAGCCAAGCGCCCAGCCAAGCGCCAAGCCACGCGCCAAGGAGAGCGCCAAGCCATGCGCCAAGAAAAGCGCCACGCCATGCGCCAAGCCAAGCGACAAGCCACGCGCCAAGGAGAGCGCCAAGCCATGCGCCAAGCCAAGCACCATGCCACGTGCCATAAAAAGCGTCACGCCATGCGCCAAGCCAAGCGACAAGCCACGCGCTAAGGAAAGTGCCAAGCCAAGCGCCAAGCCAAGCGCTAAGCCAAGCGCCAAGCCACGCGACAAGAAAAGCGCCACGCCATGCGCCAAGCCAAGCGACAAGCCACGCGCAAAAAAAGCGCTAAGCCACGCTCCAAGGAGAGCGCCAAGTCAAGCGATAAGCCACGCGCCAAGAAAAGCGCCACGCCATGCTCCAAGCCAAACGCCAAGCCAAGCGCCAAGCCAAGCACCAAGCCAAGCGCCAAGCCACACCCCAAGAAAAGCGCCACGCCATGCGCCAAGCCAAGCAACAAGCCACGCGCCAAGGAGAGCGCCAAGCCATGCGCCAAGCCAAGCGCTAAGCCAAGCGCCAAGCCAAGCGCCAAGCCAAGCGCCAAGCCACGCGCCATAGAGAGCGCCAAGCCATGCGCCAAGCCAAGCACCAAGCCAAGCGCCAATCCAAGTGCTAAGCCACGCGCCAAGAAAAGCGCCGTGAAAAGCGCCAAGCCAAGCGCCAAGCCAAGCGGCAAGCTAAGCATTAAGCCACGCGCTAGGAAAAGTCCAAAGCTAAGCGCCAAGCCACACGCCAAGCCACGCGCCAAGCCACGCGCCAAGGAGAGCGCAGGTGATGCGAGGCGATGCGAGGCGATGCGATGCGATGAGATGCGATGCGATGCGAGGCGATGCGAGGCGATGTGAGGCGATGCGATGCGATGCGATGCGATGCGATGCGATGAGATGCGATGCGATGCGATGCGAGGCGATGCGATGCAATGCGAGGTGATGTGATGCGAGGCGATGCGGTGCGATGCGGTGCGATGCGATGCAATGCGATGCGAGGCGATGCGATGCGATGCGGTGCGATGCGATGCGATGCGAGGCGATGCGAGGCGATGTGAGGCGATGCGATGCGAGGTGATGTGATGCGAGGCGATGCGAGGCGATGCGATGCGATGAGATGCGATGCGGTGCGATGCGGTGCGATGCGATGCAATGCGATGAGATGCGATGCGAGGCGATGCGATGCGATGCGAGGCGATGTGATGCGAGGCGATGCGATGCGATGAGATGCGATGCGATGCGAGGCGATGCGAGGCGATGTGTGGCGATGCGATGCGATGCGATGCGATGCGATGAGATGCGATGCGAGGCGATGCGATGCGATGCGAGGCGATGTGATGCGAGGCGATGCGAGGCGATGCGATGCGATGAGATGCGATGCGATGCGAGGCGATGCGAGGCGATGTGAGGCGATGCGATGCGATGCGATGCGATGCGATGCGATGAGATGCGATGCGATGCGATGCGAGGCGATGCGATGCGATGCGGTGCGATGCGGTGCGATGCGGTGCAATGCGATGCGAGGCGATGCGATGCGATGCGGTGCGATGCGGTGCGATGCGATGCAATGCAATGCGATGCGAGGCGATGCGATGCAATGCGAGGTGATGTGATGCGAGGCGATGCGAGGCGATGCGATGCGATGAGATGCGATGCGAGGCGATGCGATGCGATGCGAGGCGATGCGATGCAATGCGAGGTGATGTGATGCGAGGCGATGCGATGCGATGCGATGCAATGCGATGCGATGCGAGGCGATGCGATGAGATGCGATGCGATGCGAGGCGATGCGAGGCGATGTGAGGCGATGAGATGCGATGCGAGGTGATGTGATGCGAGGCGATGCGAGGCGATGCGATGCGATGAGATGCAATGCGATGCGAGGCGATGCGAGGCGATGTGAGGCGATGAGATGCGATGCGAGGTGATGTGATGCGAGGCGATGCGAGGCGATGCGATGCGATGAGATGCGATGCGAGGCGATGCGATGCGATGCGAGGCGATGTGATGCGAGGCAATGCGAGGCGATGCGAGGCGATGCGGTGCGATGCGGTGCGATGCGATGCAATGCGATGCGAGGCGATGCGATGCAAAGCGAGGTGATGTGATGCGAGGCGATGCGAGGCGATGCGATGCGATGAGATGCGATGCGATGCGAGGCGATGCGAGGCGATGTGAGGCGATGCGATGCGATGCGATGCGATGCGGTGCGATGCGATGCGATGCGATGCGAGGCGATGTGATACGAGGCGATGCGAGGCGATGCGATGCGATGCGATGCGATTCGATGCAATGCGATGCGATGCGATGCGATGTGATGCGAGGTAATGCGATGAGATGCGAGGCGATGCGATGCGGTGCGATGCGAGGCGATGTGATGCGAGGTAATGCGATGAGATGCGAGGCGATGCGATGCGGTGCGATGCGAGGCGATGTGATGCGATGCGATGCGAGGCGATGCGATGCGATGCGGTGCGATGCGGTGCGATGCGATGCAATGCGAGGTGATGTGATGCGAGGCGATGCGAGGCGATGCGATGCGATGCGATGCGATGCGATGTGATGCGAGGTAATGCGATGCGATGCGATGCGATGCGATGCGATGCGATGCTATGGGATGCGATGCGATGCGATGCGATGCGATGCGATGCGATGCGAGGCGAGGCGATGCAATGCGAGGCGAGGCGATGCGATGCGATGCGATGCGATGCGATGCGATGCGATGCGATGCGATGCGATGCGATGCGATGCGATGCGATGCTAGGCGAGGCGAGGCGAGGCGATGCGATGCGATGCGAGGCGATGCGAGGCGATTCGATGCGATGCGATGCGGTGCGATGCGATGCTATGCGATGCGAGGCGATATGATGCGAGGCGATGCGAGGCGATGCGATGCGATGAGATGCGATGCGATGCGAGGCGATGCGAGGCGATGTGAGGCGATGAGATGCGATGCGAGGTGATGTGATGCGAGGCGATGCGAGGCGATGCGAGGCGATGTGATGCGAAGCGATGCGAGGCGAGGCGAGGCGAGGCAAGGTGAGGCGCGGCGATGCGAGGCGATGCGATGCAATGCGATGAGAGGCGATGCGATGCAATGCGTGGTGATGTGATGCGAGGCGATGCGATGCAGTGCGATGCGGTGCGATGCGAGGCGATGCGATGCAATGCGATGCGAGGCGATGCGATGCAATGCGTGGTGATGTGATGCGAGGCGATGCGATGCGGTGCAATGCGAGGCGATGCGATGCGATTCGTTGCAATGCGATGCGATGCGATGCGATGTGATGCGAGGTAATGCGATGAGATGCGAGGCGATGCGATGCGGTGCGATGCGAGGCGATGTGATGCGATGCGATGCGAGGCGATGCGATGCGATGCGGTGCGATGCGGTGCGATGCGATGCAATGCGATGCGAGGCGATGCGATGCAAAGCGAAGTGATGTGATGCGAGGCGATGCGAGGCGATGCGATGCGATGAGATGCGATGCGATGCGAGGCGATGCGAGGCGATGTGAGGCGATGCGATGCGATGCGATGCGATGCGGTGCGATGCGATGCGATGCGATGCGAGGCGATGTGATGCGAGGCGATGCGAGGCGATGCGATGCGATGCGATGCGATTCGATGCAATGCGATGCGATGCGATGCGATGTGATGCGAGGTAATGCGATGAGGTGCGAGGCGATGCGATGCGGTGCGATGCGAGGCGATGTGATGCGATGCGATGCGAGGCGATGCGATGCGATGCGGTGCGATGCGGTGCGATGCGATGCAATGCGATGCGAGGCGATGCGATGCAAAGCGAGGTGATGTGATGCGAGGCGATGCGAGGCGATGCGATTCGATGCAATGCGATGCGATGCGATGCGATGTGATGCGAGGTAATGCGATGAGATGCGAGGCGATGCGATGCGGTGCGATGCGAGGCGATGTGATGCGATGCGATGCGAGGCGATGCGATGCGATGCGGTGCGATGCGGTGCGATGCGATGCAATGCGATGCGAGGCGATGCGATGCAAAGCGAGGTGATGTGATGCGAGGCGATGCGAGGCGATGCGATGCGATGCGATGCGATGCGATGTGATGCGAGGTAATGCGATAAGATGCGAGGCGATGCGGTGCAATGCGATGCGATGCGATGCGAGACGATGTGATGCGATGCGATGCGATGAGATGCGATGCGATGCGAGGCGATGCGAGGCGATGTGAGGCGATGAGATGCGATGCGAGGTGATGTGATGCGAGGCGATGCGAGGCGATGCGATGCGATGAGATGCGATGCGATGCGAGGCGATGCGAGGCGATGTGAGGCGATGAGATGCGATGCGAGGTGATGTGATGCGAGGCGATGCGATGCGAGACGATGTGATGCGAGGCGATGCGAGGCGATGCGATGCGATGAGATGCGATGCGATGCAAGGCGATGCGAGGCGATGTGAGGCGATGAGATGCGATGCGAGGTGGTGTGATGCGAGGCGATGCGAGGCGATGCGATGCGATGAGATGCGATGCGAGGCGATGCAATGCGATGCGAGGCGATGTGATGCGAGGCGATGCGAGGCGATGCGATGCGATGAGATGCGATGCGATGCGAGGCGATGCGAGGCGATGCGGTGCGATGCGGTGCGATGCGATGCAATGCGATGCGAGGCGATGCGATGCAACGCGAGGTGATGTGATGCGAGGCGATGCGATGCGGTGCGATGCGGTGCGATGCGATGGAATGCGATGCGAGGCGATGCGATGCAATGCGAGGTGATGTGATGCGAGGCAATGCGAGGCGATGCGATGCGATGAGATGCAATGCGATGCGATGCGGTGCGATGCGATGCGATGCGATGCAAGGCGATGTGATGCGAGGCGATGCGAGGCGATGCGATGCGATGAGATGCGATGCGAGGCGTTGCGATGCGATGCAATGCGAGGTGATGTGATGCGAGGCGATGTGTGGCGATGCGATGCGATGCGATGCGATGCGATGAGATGCGATGCGAGGCGATGCGATGCGATGCGAGGCGATGTGATGCGAGGCGATGCGAGGCGATGCGATGCAATGAGATGCGATGCGATGCGAGGCGATGCGAGGCGATGTGAGGCGATGCGATGCGATGAGATGCGATGCGATGCGAGGCGATGCGATGCGAGGCGATGCGATGCAATGCGAGGTGATGTGATGCGAGGCGATGCGATGCGATGCGATGCGATGCGATGCGAGGCGATGCAATGCGATGCGATGCGGTGCGATGCGATGCGATGCGATGCGAGGCGATGTGATGCGAGGCGATGCGAGGCGATGCGATGCGATGAGATGCGATGCGATGCGAGGCGATGCGAGGCGATGTGAGGCGATGAGATGCGATGCGATGCGGTGCGATGCGATGCGATGCGATGCGAGGCGATGTGATGCGAGGCGATGCGAGGCGATGCGATGCGATGAGATGCGATGCGATGCGAGGCGATGCGAGGCGATGTGAGGCGATGAGATGCGTGCGAGGTGATGTGATGCGAGGCGATGCGAGGCGATGCGATGCGATGCGAGGCGATGTGATGCGAGGCGATGCGAGGCGATGCGAGGCGATGCGGTGCGATGCGGTGCGATGCGATGCAATGCGATGCGAGGCGATGCGATGCAATGCGAGGTGATGTGATGCGAAGCGATGCGATGCGGTGCGATGCGGTGCGATGCGATGCAATGCGATGCGAGGCGATGCGATGCAATGCGAGGTGATGTGATGCGAGGCGATGCGATGCGGTGCGATGCGGTGCGATGCGATGCGATGCGATGCGATGCGATGCGATGCGATGCGATGCGAGGTGATGTGATGCGAGGCGATGCGATGCGGTGCGATGCGGTGCGATGCGATGCAATGCGATGCGAGGCGATGCGGTGCAATGCGAGGCGAGGCGATGCGATGCGATGCGATGCGATGCGATGCGGTGCGATGCGGTGCGATGCGATGCAATGCGATGCGATGCGAGGCGATGCGATGCAATGCGAGGTGATGTGATGCGAGGCGATGCGATGCGGTGCGATGCGGTGCGATGCGATGCAATGCGATGCGAGGCGATGCGATGCGATGCGGTGCGATTCGGTGCGATGCGATGCGAGGCGATGCGATGCGATGCGGTGCGATGCAATGCGAGGCGATGCGATGCGGTGCGATGCGGTGCGATGCGATGCGAGGCGATGCGATGCGATGCGGTGCGATGCGGTGCGATGCGATGCGATGAGATGCGATGCGATGCGATGCGAGGCGATGCGATGCGATGCGGTGCGATGAGATGCGATGCGATGCGATGCGAGGCGATGCGATGCGATGCGGTGCGATGCGGTGCGATGCGATGCGGTGCGATGCGATGCCATGCGATGCGAGGCGATGCGATGCAATGCGAGGTGATGCGATGCGAGGCGATGTGATGCGAGGCGATGCGAAGCGATGCGATGCGATGAGATGCGATGCGATGCGAGGCGATGCGAGGCGATGTGAGGCGATGAGATGCGATGCGAGGTGATGTGATGCGAGGCGATGCGAGGCGAGGCGATGTGAGGCGATGAGAGGCGATGAGATGCGATGCGAGGTGATGTGATGCGAGGCGATGTGATGCGAGGCGATGCGAAGCGAGGCGATGCGATGAGATGAGATGCGATGCGAGGCGAGGCGATGTGAGGCGATGAGAGGCGATGAGATGCGATGCGAGGTGATGCGATGAGATGCGATGCGATGCGAGGCGATGCGAGGCGATGTGAGGCGATGAGATGCGATGCGAGGTGATGTGATGCGAGGCGATGCGAGGCGAGGCGATGTGAGGCGATGAGAGGCGATGAGATGCGATGCGAGGTGATGTGATGCGAGGCGATGCGAGGCGATGCGAAGCGATGCGATGCGATGAGATGCGATGCGATGCGAGGCGATGCGAGGCGATGTGAGGCGATGAGATGCGATGCGAGGTGATGTGATGCGAGGCGATGCGAGGCGATGCGATGAGATGAGATGCGATGCGAGGCGATGCGATGCGATGCGATGCGATGCGATGCGATGCGATGCGGTGCGATGCGAGGCGATGCGATGCAATGCGATGCGAGGCGATGCGATGCAATGCGTGGTGATGTGATGCGAGGCGATGCGATGCGGTGCAATGCGAGGCGATGCGATGCGATTCGTTGCAATGCGATGCGATGCGATGCGATGTGATGCGAGGTAATGCGATGAGATGCGAGGCGATGCGATGCGGTGCGATGCGAGGCGATGTGATGCGATGCGATGCGAGGCGATGCGATGCGATGCGGTGCGATGCGGTGCGATGCGATGCAATGCGATGCGAGGCGATGCGATGCAAAGCGAAGTGATGTGATGCGAGGCGATGCGAGGCGATGCGATGCGATGAGATGCGATGCGATGCGAGGCGATGCGAGGCGATGTGAGGCGATGCGATGCGATGCGATGCGGTGCGATGCGATGCGATGCGATGCGAGGCGATGTGATGCGAGGCGATGCGAGGCGATGCGATGCGATGCGATGCGATTCGATGCAATGCGATGCGATGCGATGCGATGTGATGCGAGGTAATGCGATGAGGTGCGAGGCGATGCGATGCGGTGCGATGCGAGGCGATGTGATGCGATGCGATGCGAGGCGATGCGATGCGATGCGGTGCGATGCGGTGCGATGCGATGCAATGCGATGCGAGGCGATGCGATGCAAAGCGAGGTGATGTGATGCGAGGCGATGCGAGGCGATGCGATTCGATGCAATGCGATGCGATGCGATGCGATGTGATGCGAGGTAATGCGATGAGATGCGAGGCGATGCGATGCGGTGCGATGCGAGGCGATGTGATGCGATGCGATGCGAGGCGATGCGATGCGATGCGGTGCGATGCGGTGCGATGCGATGCAATGCGATGCGAGGCGATCCGATGCAAAGCGAGGTGATGTGATGCGAGGCGATGCGAGGCGATGCGATGCGATGCGATGCGATGCGATGTGATGCGAGGTAATGCGATAAGATGCGAGGCGATGCGGTGCAATGCGATGCGATGCGATGCGAGACGATGTGATGCGATGCGATGCGATGAGATGCGATGCGATGCGAGGCGATGCGAGGCGATGTGAGGCGATGAGATGCGATGCGAGGTGATGTGATGCGAGGCGATGCGAGGCGATGCGATGCGATGAGATGCGATGCGATGCGAGGCGATGCGAGGCGATGTGAGGCGATGAGATGCGATGCGAGGTGATGTGATGCGAGGCGATGCGATGCGAGACAATGTGATGCGAGGCGATGCGAGGCGATGCGATGCGATGAGATGCGATGCGATGCAAGGCGATGCGAGGCGATGTGAGGCGATGAGATGCGATGCGAGGTGGTGTGATGCGAGGCGATGCGAGGCGATGCGATGCGATGAGATGCGATGCGAGGCGATGCAATGCGATGCGAGGCGATGTGATGCGAGGCGATGCGAGGCGATGCGATGCGATGAGATGCGATGCGATGCGAGGCGATGCGAGGCGATGCGGTGCGATGCGGTGCGATGCGATGCAATGCGATGCGAGGCGATGCGATGCAATGCGAGGTGATGTGATGCGAGGCGATGCGATGCGGTGCGATGCGGTGCGATGCGATGGAATGCGATGCGAGGCGATGCGATGCAATGCGAGGTGATGTGATGCGAGGCGATGCGAGGCGATGCGATGCGATGAGATGCAATGCGATGCGATGCGGTGCGATGCGATGCGATGCGATGCGAGGCGATGTGATGCGAGGCGATGCGAGGCGATGCGATGCGATGAGATGCGATGCGAGGCGTTGCGATGCGATGCAATGCGAGGTGATGTGATGCGAGGCGATGTGTGGCGATGCGATGCGATGCGATGCGATGCGATGAGATGCGATGCGAGGCGATGCGATGCGATGCGAGGCGATGTGATGCGAGGCGATGCGAGGCGATGCGATGCAATGAGATGCGATGCGATGCGAGGCGATGCGAGGCGATGTGAGGCGATGCGATGCGATGAGATGCGATGCGATGCGAGGCGATGCGATGCGAGGCGATGCGATGCAATGCGAGGTGATGTGATGCGAGGCGATGCGATGCGATGCGATGCGATGCGATGCGAGGCGATGCAATGCGATGCGATGCGGTGCGATGCGATGCGATGCGATGCGAGGCGATGTGATGCGAGGCGATGCGAGGCGATGCGATGCGATGAGATGCGATGCGATGCGAGGCGATGCGAGGCGATGTGAGGCGATGAGATGCGATGCGATGCGGTGCGATGCGATGCGATGCGATGCGAGGCGATGTGATGCGAGGCGATGCGAGGCGATGCGATGCGATGAGATGCGATGCGATGCGAGGCGATGCGAGGCGATGTGAGGCGATGAGATGCGTGCGAGGTGATGTGATGCGAGGCGATGCGAGGCGATGCGATGCGATGCGAGGCGATGTGATGCGAGGCGATGCGAGGCGATGCGAGGCGATGCGGTGCGATGCGGTGCGATGCGATGCAATGCGATGCGAGGCGATGCGATGCAATGCGAGGTGATGTGATGCGAGGCGATGCGATGCGGTGCGATGCGGTGCGATGCGATGCAATGCGATGCGAGGCGATGCGATGCAATGCGAGGTGATGTGATGCGAGGCGATGCAATGCGGTGCGATGCGGTGCGATGCGATGCGATGCGATGCGATGCGATGCGATGCGATGCAATGCGAGGTGATGTGATGCGAGGCGATGCGATGCGGTGCGATGCGGTGCGATGCGATGCAATGCGATGCGAGGCGATGCGATGCGATGCGGTGCGATTCGGTGCGATGCGATGCGAGGCGATGCGATGCGATGCGGTGCGATGCGATGCGAGGCGATGCGATGCGGTGCGATGCGGTGCGATGCGATGCGAGGCGATGCGATGCGATGCGGTGCGATGCGGTGCGATGCGATGCGATGAGATGCGATGCGATGCGATGCGATGCGATGCGATGCGATGCGATGCGATGCGGTGCGATGCGATGCGATGCGATGCGATGCGATGCGATGCGATGCGATGCGATGCGATGCGATGCGATGCGGTGCGATGCGGTGCGATGCGATGCAATGCGATGCGAGGCGATGCGATGCAATGCGAGGTGATGCGATGCGAGGCGATGTGATGCGATGAGATGCGATGCGATGCGAGGCGATGCGAGGCGATGTGAGGCGATGAGATGCGATGCGAGGTGATGTGATGCGAGGCGATGCGAGGCGATGCGATGCGATGAGATGCGATGCGAGGCGATGCGGTACGATGCGATGCCATGCGATGCGAGGCGATGCGATGCAATGCGAGGTGATGTGATGCGAGGCGATGCGATGCGGTGCGATGCGGTGCGATGCGATGCGATGCGATGCGATGCGATGCGGTACGATGCGATGCCATGCGATGCGAGGCGATGCGATGCAATGCGAGGTGATGTGATGCGAGGCGATGCGATGCGGTGCGATGCGGTGCGATGCGATGCAATGCGATGCGATGCGATGCGGTGCGATGCGATGCCATGCGATGCGAGGCGATGCGATGCAATGCGAGGTGATGTGATGCGAGGCGATGCGAGGCGATGCGATGCGATGAGATGCGATGCGAGGCGATGCGATGCGATGCGATGCGATGCGATGTGATGCGATGCGATGCGATGCGATGCGATGCGATGCGATGCGATGCGGTGCGATGCGATGCCATGCGATGCGAGGCGATGCGATGCAATGCCAGGTGATGTGATGCGAGGCGATGCGAGGCGATGCGATGCGATGAGATGCGATGCGATGCGAGGCGATGCGAGGCGATGTGAGGCGATGAGATGCGATGCGAGGTGATGTGATGCGAGGCGATGCGAGGCGATGCGAGGCGATGTGATGCGAGGCGATGCGAGGCGAGGCGAGGCGAGGCAAGGTGAGGCGCGGCGATGCGAGGCGATGCGATGCAATGCGATGCGAGGCGATGCGATGCAATGCGTGGTGATGTGATGCGAGGCGATGCGATGCAGTGCGATGCGGTGCGATGCGAGGCGATGCGATGCAATGCGATGCGAGGCGATGCGATGCAATGCGTGGTGATGCGAGGTAATGCGATGAGATGCGAGGCGATGCGATGCGATTCGTTGCAATGCGATGCGATGCGATGCGATGTGATGCGAGGTAATGCGATGAGATGCGAGGCGATGCGATGCGGTGCGATGCGAGGCGATGTGATGCGATGCGATGCGAGGCGATGCGATGCGATGCGATGCGATGCGATGTGATGCGAGGTAATGCGATGCGATGCGATGCGATGCGGTGCGATGCGATGCGATGCGATGCGAGGCGATGTGATGCGAGGCGATGCGAGGCGATGCGATGCGATGCGATGCGATTCGATGCAATGCGATGCGATGCGATGCGATGTGATGCGATGTGATGCGAGGTAATGCGATGAGATGCGAGGCGATGCGATGCGGTGCGATGCGAGGCGATGTGATGCGATGCGATGCGATTCGATGCAATGCGATGCGATGCGATGCGATGTGATGCGAGGTAATGCGATGCGATGCGATGCGATGCGGTGCGATGCGATGCGATGCGATGCGAGGCGATGTGATGGGAGGCGATGCGAGGCGATGCGATGCGATGCGATGCGATTCGATGCAATGCGATGCGATGCGATGCGATGTGATGCGAGGTAATGCGATGAGGTGCGAGGCGATGCGATGCGGTGCGATGCGAGGCGATGTGATGCGATGCGATGCGAGGCGATGCGATGCGATGCGGTGCGATGCGGTGCGATGCGATGCAATGCGATGCGAGGCGATGCGATGCAAAGCGAGGTGATGTGATGCGAGGCGATGCGAGGCGATGCGATTCGATGCAATGCGATGCGATGCGATGCGATGTGATGCGAGGTAATGCGATGAGATGCGAGGCGATGCGATGCGGTGCGATGCGAGGCGATGTGATGCGATGCGATGCGAGGCGATGCGATGCGATGCGGTGCGATGCGGTGCGATGCGATGCAATGCGATGCGAGGCGATGCGATGCAAAGCGAGGTGATGTGATGCGAGGCGATGCGAGGCGATGCGATGCGATGCGATGCGATGCGATGTGATGCGAGGTAATGCGATGAGATGCGAGGCGATGCGGTGCAATGCGATGCGATGCGATGCGAGACGATGTGATGCGATGCGATGCGATGAGATGCGATGCGATGCGAGGCGATGCGAGGCGATGTGAGGCGATGAGATGCGATGCGAGGTGATGTGATGCGAGGCGATGCGAGGCGATGCGATGCGATGAGATGCGATGCGATGCGAGGCGATGCGAGGCGATGTGAGGCGATGAGATGCGATGCGAGGTGATGTGATGCGAGGCGATGCGATGCGAGACGATGTGATGCGAGGCGATGCGAGGCGATGCGATGCGATGAGATGCGATGCGATGCAAGGCGATGCGAGGCGATGTGAGGCGATGAGATGCGATGCGAGGTGGTGTGATGCGAGGCGATGCGAGGCGATGCGATGCGATGAGATGCGATGCGAGGCGATGCAATGCGATGCGAGGCGATGTGATGCGAGGCGATGCGAGGCGATGCGATGCGATGAGATGCGATGCGATGCGAGGCGATGCGAGGCGATGCGGTGCGATGCGGTGCGATGCGATGCAATGCGATGCGAGGCGATGCGATGCAATGCGAGGTGATGTGATGCGAGGCGATGCGATGCGGTGCGATGCGGTGCGATGCGATGGAATGCGATGCGAGGCGATGCGATGCAATGCGAGGTGATGTGATGCGAGGCGATACGAGGCGATGCGATGCGATGAGATGCAATGCGATGCGATGCGGTGCGATGCGATGCGATGCGATGCGAGGCGATGTGATGCGTGGCGATGCGAGGCGATGCGATGCGATGAGATGCGATGCGAGGCGTTGCGATGCGATGCAATGCGAGGTGATGTGATGCGAGGCGATGTGTGGCGATGCGATGCGATGCGATGCGATGCGATGAGATGCGATGCGAGGCGATGCGATGCGATGCGAGGCGATGTGATGCGAGGCGATGCGAGGCGATGCGATGCAATGAGATGCGATGCGATGCGAGGCGATGCGAGGCGATGTGAGGCGATGCGATGCGATGAGATGCGATGCGATGCGAGGCGATGCGATGCGAGGCGATGCGATGCAATGCGAGGTGAGGCGATGCAATGCGATGCGATGCGGTGCGATGCGATGCGATGCGATGCGAGGCGATGTGATGCGAGGCGATGCGAGGCGATGCGATGCGATGAGATGCGATGCGATGCGAGGCGATGCGAGGCGATGTGAGGCGATGAGATGCGATGCGATGCGGTGCGATGCGATGCGATGCGATGCGAGGCGATGTGATGCGAGGCGATGCGAGGCGATGCGATGCGATGAGATGCGATGCGATGCGAGGCGATGCGAGGCGATGTGAAGCGATGAGATGCGTGCGAGGTGATGTGATGCGAGGCGATGCGAGGCGATGCGATGCGATGCGAGGCGATGTGATGCGAGGCGATGCGAGGCGATGCGAGGCGATGCGGTGCGATGCGGTGCGATGCGATGCAATGCGATGCGAGGCGATGCGATGCAATGCGAGGTGATGTGATGCGAGGCGATGCGATGCGGTGCGATGCGGTGCGATGCGATGCAATGCGATGCGAGGCGATGCGATGCAATGCGAGGTGATGTGATGCGAGGCGATGCGATGCGGTGCGATGCGGTGCGATGCGATGCAATGCGATGCGAGGCGATGCGATGCAATGCGAGGTGATGTGATGCGAGGCGATGCGAGGCGATGCGATGCGATGAGATGCGATGCGAGGCGATGCGATGCGATGCGATGCGATGCGATGCGATGCAATGCGATGGGATGCGATGCGATGCGATGCGATGCGATGCGATGCGATGCGATGCGATGAGATGCGATGCGATGCGAGGCGATGCGAGGCGATGTGAGGCGATGAGATGCGATGCGAGGTGATGTGATGCGAGGCGATGCGAGGCGATGCGATGCGATGAGATGCGATGCGAGGCGATGCGATGCGATGCGATGCGATGCGATGCGATGCGATGCGATGCGATGCGATGCGATGCGATGCGATGCGATGCGATGCGATGCGATGCGATGCGGTGCGATGCGATGCCATGCGATGCAAGGCGATGCGATGCAATGCGAGGTGATGTGATGCGAGGCGATGCGATGCGGTGCGATGCGGTGCGATGCGATGCAATGCGATGCGAGGCGATGCGGTGCAATGCGAGACGAGGCGATGCGATGCGATGCGATGCGATGCGATGCGGTGCGATGCGGTGCGATGCGATGCAATGCGATGCGATGCGAGGCGATGCGATGCAATGCGAGGTGATGTGATGCGAGGCGATGCGATGCGGTGCGATGCGGTGCGATGCGATGCAATGCGATGCGAGGCGATGCGATGCGATGCGGTGCGATTCGGTGCGATGCGATGCGAGGCGATGCGATGCGATGCGGTGCGATGCGATGCGAGGCGATGCGATGCGGTGCGATGCGGTGCGATGCGATGCGAGGCGATGCGATTCGATGCGGTGCGATGCGGTGCGATGCGATGCGATGAGATGCGATGCGATGCGATGCGAGGCGATGCGATGCGATGCGGTGCGATGCGGTGCGATGCGGTGCGATGCGATGCGGTGCGATGCGATGCCATGCGATGCGAGGCGATGCGATGCAATGCGAGGTGATGCGATGCGAGGCGATGTGATGCGAGGCGATGCGAAGCGATGCGATGCGATGAGATGCGATGCGATGCGAGGCGATGCGAGGCGATGTGAGGCGATGAGATGCGATGCGAGGTGATGTGATGCGAGGCGATGCGAGGCGAGGCGATGTGAGGCGATGAGAGGCGATGAGATGCGATGCGAGGTGATGTGATGCGAGGCGATGCGAGGCGATGCGATGAGATGAGATGCGATGCGAGGCGATGCGAGGCGATGTGAGGCGATGAGATGCGATGCGGTGCGATGCGATGCCATGCGATGCGAGGCGATGCGATGCAATGCGAGGTGATGTGATGCGAGGCGATGCGAGGCGATGCGATGCGATGAGATGCGATGCGAGGCGATGCGATGCGATGCGATGCGATGCGATGCGATGCGATGCGGTGCGATGCGGTGCAATGCGAGGTGATGTGATGCGAGGCGATGCGAGGCGATGCGATGCGATGAGATGCGATGCGAGGCGATGCGATGCGATGCGATGCGATGCCATGCGATGCGAGGCGATGCGATGCAATACGAGGTGATGTGATGCGAGGCGATGCGAGGCGATGCGATGCGATGAGATGCGATGTGATGCGAGGCGATGCGATGCGGTGCGATGCGGTGCGATGCGATGCAATGCGATGCGATGCGATGCGGTGCGATGCGATGCCATGCGATGCGAGGCGATGCGATGCAATGCGAGGTGATGTGATGCGAGACGATGCGAGGCGATGCGATGCGATGAGATGCGATGTGATGCGAGGCGATGCGATGCGGTGCGATGCGGTGCGATGCGATGCAATGCGATGCGATGCGATGCGGTGCGATGCGATGCCATGCGATGCGAGGCGATGCGATGCAATGCGAGGTGATGTGATGCGAGGCGATGCGAGGCGATGCGATGCGATGAGATGCGATGCGAGGCGATGCGATGCGATGCGATGCGATGCGATGCGATGCGATGCGATGCGATGCGATGCGATGCGATGCGATGCGATGCGATGCGGTGCGATGCGATGCCATGCGATGCGAGGCGATGCGATGCAATGCGAGGTGATGTGATGCGAGGCGATGCGATGCGGTGCGATGCGGTGCGATGCGATGCAATGCGATGCGAGGCGATGCGGTGCAATGCGAGGCGATGCGATGAGATGAGATGCGATGCGAGGCGATGCGATGCGATGCGATGCGATGCGAGGCGATGCGATGCAATGCGAGGTGATGTGATGCGAGGCGATGCGATGCGGTGCGATGCGGTGCGATGCGATGCAATGCGATGCGAGGCGAGGCGATGCGATGCGATGCGATGCGATGCGAGGCGATGCGATGCAATGCGAGGTGATGTGATGCGAGGCGATGCGATGCGGTGCGATGCGGTGCGATGCGATGCAATGCGATGCGATGCGATGCGATGCGATGCGATGCGATGCGATGCGGTGCGATGCGATGCCATGCGATGCGAGGCGATGCGATGCAATGCGAGGTGATGCGATGCGAGGCGATGTGATGCGATGAGATGCGATGCGATGCGAGGCGATGCGAGGCGATGTGAGGCGATGAGATGCGATGCGAGGTGATGTGATGCGAGGCGATGCGAGGCGATGCGATGCGATGAGATGCGATGCGAGGCGATGCGATGCGATGCGATGCGATGCGATGCGATGCGATGCGATGCGATGCGATGCGATGCGATGCGATGCGATGCGATGCGATGCGGTGCGATGCGATGCCATGCGATGCGAGGCGATGCGATGCAATGCGAGGTGATGTGATGCGAGGCGATGCGATGCGGTGCGATGCGGTGCGATGCGATGCAATGCGATGCGATGCGATGCGGTGCGATGCGATGCCATGCGATGCGAGGCGATGCGATGCAATGCGAGGTGATGTGATGCGAGGCGATGCGAGGCGATGCGATGCGATGAGATGCGATGCGAGGCGATGCGATGCGATGCGATGCGATGCGATGCGATGCGATGCGATGCGATGCGATGCGATGCGATGCGATGCGGTGCGATGCGATGCCATGCGATGCGAGGCGATGCGATGCAATGCGAGGTGATGTGATGCGAGGCGATGCGATGCGGTGCGATGCGGTGCGATGCGATGCAATGCGATGCGAGGCGATGCGGTGCAATGCGAGGCGAGGCGATGCGATGCGATGCGGTGCGATGCGGTGCGATGCGATGCAATGCGATGCGATGCGAGGCGATGCGATGCAATGCGAGGGGATGTGATGCGAGGCGATGCGATGCGGTGCGATGCGGTGCGATGCGATGCAATGCGATGCGAGGCGATGCGATGCGATGCGGTGCGATGCGATGCGATGCGGTGCGATGCGATGCGATGCGATGAGATGCGATGCGAGGCGATGCGATGCGAGGCGATGCGATGCAATGCGAGGTGATGTGATGCGAGGCGATGCGATGCGGTGCGATGCGGTGCGATGCGATGCAATGCGATGCGATGCGATGCGGTGCGATGCGATGCCATGCGATGCGAGGCGATGCGATGCAATGCGAGGTGATGTGATGCGAGGCGATGCGAGGCGATGCGATGCGATGAGATGCGATGCGAGGCGATGCGATGCGATGCGATGCGATGCGATGCGATGCGATGCGATGCGATGCGATGCGATGCGATGCGATGCGGTGCGATGCGATGCCATGCGATGCGAGGCGATGCGATGCGATGCGATGCGATGCGATGCTAGGCGAGGTGAGGCGAAGCGATGCGATGCGATGCGAGGCGATGCGATGCGATGCGATGCAATGCAATGCGATGCGATGCGATGGGATGCGATGCGATGCGATGCGATGCGATGCGATGCTAGGCGAGGTGAGGCGAAGCGATGCGATGCGATGCGAGGCGATGCGAGGCGATTCGATGCGATGCGATGCGGTGCGATGCGATGCAATGCGATGCGATGCGATGCGATGGGATGCGATGCGATGCGATGCGATGCGATGCAATGCAATGCGATGCGATGCGATGCAATGCGATGCAATGCGATGCGAGGCGATGCGATGCGAGACGATGTGATGCGAGGCGATGAGATGCGATGCGAGGCGATGCGATGCAATGCGATGCGATGCGATGCGATGGGATGCGATGCGATGCGATGCGATGCGATGCGATGCTAGGCGAGGTGAGGCGAAGCGATGCGATGCGATGCGATGCGATGCGATGGGATGCGATGCGATGCGATACGATGCGATGCGATGTGATGCGAGGCGATGCGAGGCGATGCGAGGCGATGCGAGGCGATGCGGTGCGATGCGGTGCGATGCGATGCAATGCGATGCGATGCGATGCGATGGGATGCGATGCGATGCGATGCGATGCGATGCGATGCTAGGCGAGGTGAGGCGAAGCGATGCGATGCGATGCGAGGCGATGCGAGGCGATTCGATGCGATGCGATGCGGTGCGATGCGATGCGATGCGATGCGAGGCGATGTGATGCGAGGCGATGCGATGCGATGCGATGCGATGCTAGGCGAGGTGAGGCGAAGCGATGCGATGCGATGCGATGCGATGCGATGGGATGCGATGCGATGCGATGCGATGCGATGCGATGTGATGCGAGGCGATGCGAGGCGATGCGAGGCGATGCGAGGCGATGCGAGGCGATGCGGTGCGATGCGGTGCGATGCGATGCAATGCGATGCGATGCGATGCGATGGGATGCGATGCGATGCGATGCGATGCGATGCGATGCTAGGCGAGGTGAGGCGAAGCGATGCGATGCGATGCGAGGCGATGCGAGGCGATTCGATGCGATGCGATGCGGTGCGATGCGATGCGATGCGATGCGATGCAATGCGATGCGATGCGATGCGATGGGATGCGATGCGATGCGATGCGATGCGATGCGATGCGATGCGATGCTAGGCGAGGTGAGGCGAAGCGATGCGATGCGATGCGGTGCGATGCGATGCAATGCGATGCGATGCGATGCGATGGGATGCGATGCGATGCGATGCGATGCGATGCGATGCTAGGCGAGGTGAGGCGAAGCGATGCGATGCGAGGCGATGCGAGGCGATTCGATGCGATGCGATGCGGTGCGATGCGATGCGATGGGATGCGATGCGATGCGATGCGATGCGATGCGATGTGATGCGAGGCGATGCGAGGCGATGCGAGGCGATGCGAGGCGATGCGGTGCGATGCGGTGCGATGCGATGCAATGCGATGCGATGCGATGCGATGGGATGCGATGCGATGCGATGCGATGCGATGCGATGCTAGGCGAGGTGAGGCGAAGCGATGCGATGCGATGCGAGGCGATGCGAGGCGATTCGATGCGATGCGATGCGGTGCGATGCGATGCGATGCGATGCGATGCAATGCAATGCGATGCGATGCGATGGGATGCGATGCGATGCGATGCGATGCGATGCGATGCTAGGCGAGGTGAGGCGAAGCGATGCGATGCGATGCGAGGCGATGCGAGGCGATTCGATGCGATGCGATGCGGTGCGATGCGATGCAATGCGATGCGATGCGATGCGATGGGATGCGATGCGATGCGATGCGATGCGATGCGATGCTAGGCGAGGTGAGGCGAAGCGATGCGATGCGATGCGATGCAATGCGATGCGATGCGAGGCGATGCGATGCGATGCGGTGCGATGCGATGCGAGACGATGTGATGCGAGGCGATGCGAGGCGATGCGAGGCGATGCGATGCGATGCGGTGCGATGCGGTGCGATGCGATGCAATGCGATGCGATGCGAGGCGATGCAATGCAATGCGATGCGATGCGATGCAATGCGATGCAATGCGATGCGATGCGAGGCGATGCGATGCGATGCGATGCGATGCGGTGCGATGCGATGCGATGAGATGCGATGCGATGCGAGGCGATGCGATGCGAGACGATGTGATGCGAGGCGATGAGATGCGATGCGAGGCGATGCGATGCAATGCGATGCGATGCGATGCGATGGGATGCGATGCGATGCGATGCGATGCGATGCGATGCTAGGCGAGGTGAGGCGAAGCGATGCGATGCGATGCGATGCGATGCGATGGGATGCGATGCGATGCGATGCGATGCGATGCGATGTGATGCGAGGCGATGCGAGGCGATGCGAGGCGATGCGAGGCGATGCGGTGCGATGCGGTGCGATGCGATGCAATGCGATGCGATGCGATGCGATGGGATGCGATGCGATGCGATGCGATGCGATGCGATGCTAGGCGAGGTGAGGCGAAGCGATGCGATGCGATGCGAGGCGATGCGAGGCGATTCGATGCGATGCGATGCGGTGCGATGCGATGCGATGCGATGCGAGGCGATGTGATGCGAGGCGATGCGATGCGATGCGAAGCGATGCTAGGCGAGGTGAGGCGAAGCGATGCGATGCGATGCGATGCGATGCGATGGGATGCGATGCGATGCGATGCGATGCGATGCGATGTGATGCGAGGCGATGCGAGGCGATGCGAGGCGATGCGAGGCGATGCGGTGCGATGCGGTGCGATGCGATGCAATGCGATGCGATGCGATGCGATGGGATGCGATGCGATGCGATGCGATGCGATGCGATGCTAGGCGAGGTGAGGCGAAGCGATGCGATGCGATGCGAGGCGATGCGAGGCGATTCGATGCGATGCGATGCGGTGCGATGCGATGCGATGCGATGCGATGCAATGCGATGCGATGCGATGCGATGGGATGCGATGCGATGCGATGCGATGCGATGCGATGCTAGGCGAGGTGAGGCGAAGCGATGCGATGCGATGCGGTACGATGCGATGCAATGCGATGCAATGCGATGCGATGGGATGCGATGCGATGCGATGCGATGCGATGCGATGCTAGGCGAGGTGAGGCGAAGCGATGCGAAGCGAGGCGATGCGAGGCGATTCGATGCGATGCGATGCGGTGCGATGCGATGCGATGCGATGCGATGCGATGGGATGCGATGCGATGCGATGCGATGCGATGCGATGCTAGGCGAGGTGAGGCGAAGCGATGCGATGCGATGCGAGGCGATGCGAGGCGATTCGATGCGATGCGATGCGGTGCGATGCGATGCGATGCGATGCGAGGCGATGTGATGCGAGGCGATGCGAGGCGATGCGATGCGATGAGATGCGATGCGATGCGATGCGATGCGATGCGATGCGATGCGGTGCGATGCGATGCCATGCGATGCGAGGCGATGCGATGCGATGAGATGCGATGCGATGCGAGGCGATGCGATGCGATGAGATGCGATGCGATGCGAGGCGATGCGAGGCGATGTGAGGCGATGCGATGCGATGCGATGCGATGCGATGCGATGCGGTGCGATGCGATGCCATGCGATGCGAGGCGATGCGATGCAATGCGAGGTGATGTGATGCGAGACGATGCGATGCGATGAGATGCGATGCGATGCGAGGCGATGCGATGCGATGAGATGCGATGCGATGCGAGGCGATGCGATGCGATGCGAGGCGATGTGATGCGAGGCGATGCGAGGCGATGTGAGGCGATGCGATGCGATGCGATGCGATGCGATGCGATGCGATGCGATGCGGTGCGATGCGATGCCATGCGATGCGAGGCGATGCGATGCGATGAGATGCGATGCGATGCGATGCGATGCGATGCGGTGCGATGCGATGCCATGCGATGCGAGGCGATGCGATGCAATGCGAGGTGATGTGATGCGAGGCGATGCGATGCGGTGCGATGCGGTGCGATGCAATGCAATGCGATGCGAGGCGATGCGGTGCAATGCGAGGCGAGGCGATGCGATGCGATGCGGTGCGATGCGGTGCGATGCGATGCAATGCGATGCGAGGCGATGCGATGCGATGCGGTGCGATGCGGTGCGATGCGATGCAATGCGATGCGATGCGAGGCGATGCGATGCAATGCGAGGTGATGTGATGCGAGGCGATGCGATGCGAGGCGATGCGAGGTAATGCGATGCGATGCGATGCGATGCGATGCGATGCGATGCTATGGGATGCGATGCGAAGCGATGCGATGCGATGCGATGCGAGGCGAGGCGATGCAATGCGAGGCGAGGCGATGCGATGCGATGCGATGCGATGCGATGCGATGCGATGCGATGCGATGCGATGCGATGCGATGCTAGGAGAGGCGAGGCGAAGCGATGCGATGCGATGCGAGGCGATGCGAGGCGATTCGATGCGATGCGATGCGGTGCGATGCGATGCTATGCGATGCGAGGCGATGTGATGCGAGGCGATGCGAGGCGATGCGATGCGATGAGATGCGATGCGATGCGAGGCGATGCGAGGCGATGTGAGGCGATGAGATGCGATGCGAGGCGAGGCGAGGCGAGGCAAGGTGAGGCGCGGCGATGCGAGGCGATGCGATGCAATGCGATGCGAGGCGATGCGATGCAATGCGTGGTGGTGTGATGCGAGGCGATGCGATGCGGTGCGATGCGGTGCGATGCGAGGCGATGTGATGCGAGGCGATGCGAGGCGATGCGATGCGAGGCGTTGCGAGGCGATGTGAGGCGATTCGATGCGATGCGATGCGGTGCGATGCGATGCGATGCGATGCGAGGCGATGTGATGCGAGGCGATGCGAGGCGATGCGATGCGATGAGATGCGATGCGATGAGATGCGATGCGAAGCGATGTGAGGCGATGAGATGCGATGCGAGGTGATGTGATGCGAGGCGATGTGATGCGAGGCGATGCGAGGCGATGCGATGCGATGCGATGCGAGGCGATGTGATGCGAGGCGATGCGAGGCGATGCGATGCGATGAGATGCGATGCGATGCGATGCGATGCGAAGCGATGTGAGGCGATGAGATGCGATGCGAGGTGATGTGATGCGAGGCGATGCGAGGCGATGCGATGCGATGCGATGCGAGGCGATGCGATGTGATGCGAGGTAATGCGATGCGATGCGATGCGATGCGATGCGATGCGATGCTATGGGATGCGATGCGATGCGATGCGATGCGATGCGATGCGAGGCGAGGCGATGCAATGCGAGGCGAGGCGATGCGATGCGATGCGATGCGATGCGATGCGATGCGATGCGATGCGATGCGATGCGATGCGATGCTAGGCGAGGCGAGGCGAGGCGATGCGATGCGATGCGAGGCGATGCGAGGCGATTCGATGCGATGCGATGCGGTGCGATGCGATGCTATGCGATGCGAGGCGATGTGATGCGAGGCGATGCGAGGCGATGCGATGCGATGAGATGCGATGCGATGCGAGGCGATGCGAGGCGATGTGAGGCGATGAGATGCGATGCGAGGTGATGTGATGCGAGGCGATGCGAGGCGATGCGAGGCGATGTGATGCGAGGCGATGCGAGGCGAGGCGAGGCGAGGCAAGGTGAGGCGCGGCGATGCGAGGCGATGCGATGCAATGCGATGCGAGGCGATGCGATGCAATGCGTGGTGATGTGATGCGAGGCGATGCGATGCGGTGCGATGCGGTGCGATGCGAGGCGATGCGATGCAATGCGATGCGAGGCGATGCGAGGCGATTCGATGCGATGCGATGCGGTGCGATGCGATGCGATGCGATGCGAGGCGATGTGATGCGAGGCGATGTGGTGCGATGCGATGCGAGGCGATGCGATGCGATGCGGTGCGATGCGGTGCGATGCGAGGCGATGCGAGGCGATTTGAGGCGATTCGATGCGATGCGATGCGGTGCGATGCGATGCGATGCGATGCGAGGCGATGGGATGCGAGGCGATGCGAGGCGATGCGATGCGATGCGATGCGAGGCGATGCGGTGCGATGCGATGCGATGCGATGCGAGGCGATGGGATGCGAGGCGATGCGATGCGATGAGATGCGATGCGATGAGATGCGATGCGAAGCGATGTGAGGCGATGAGATGCGATGCGAGGTGATGTGATGCGAGGCGATGTGATGCGAGGCGATGCGAGGCGATGCGATGCGATGCGATGCGAGGCGATGTGATGCGAGGCGATGCGAGGCGATGCGATGCAATGCGATGCGAGGCGATGCGATGCAATGCGTGGTGATGTGATGCGAGGCGATGCGATGCGGTGCGATGCGGTGCGATGCGAGGCGATGCGATGCAATGCGATGCGAGGCGATGCGAGGCGATTCGATGCGATGCGATGCGGTGCGATGCGATGCGATGCGATGCGAGGCGATGTGATGCGAGGCGATGTGGTGCGATGCGATGCGAGGCGATGCGATGCGATGCGGTGCGATGCGGTGCGATGCGAGGCGATGCGAGGCGATGCGATGCGATGCGATGCTAGGCGAGGTGAGGCGAAGCGATGCGATGCGATGCGAGGCGATGCGAGGCGATTCGATGCGATGCGATGCGGTGCGATGCGATGCGATGCGATGCGATGCAATGCGATGCGATGCGATGCGATGGGATGCGATGCGATGCGATGCGATGCGATGCGATGCTAGGCGAGGTGAGGCGAAGCGATGCGATGCGATGCGAGGCGATGCGAGGCGATTCGATGCGATGCGATGCGAGGCGATGCGAGGCGATTCGATGCGATGCGATGCGGTGCGATGCGATGCGATGCGATGCGATGCGATGGGATGCGATGCGATGCGATGCGATGCGATGCTAGGCGAGGTGAGGCGAAGCGATGCGATGCGATGCGAGGCGATGCGAGGCGATTCGATGCGATGCGATGCGGTGCGATGCGATGCGATGCGATGCGATGCGATGGGATGCGATGCGATGCGATGCGATGCGATGCTAGGCGAGGTGAGGCGAAGCGATGCGATGCGATGCGAGGCGATGCGAGGCGATTCGATGCGATGCGATGCGGTGCGATGCGATGCGATGCGATGCGAGGCGATGTGATGCGAGGCGATGCGAGGCGATGCGATGCGATGAGATGCGATGCGATGCGATGCGATGCGATGCGATGCGATGCGGTGCGATGCGATGCCATGCGATGCGAGGCGATGCGATGCGATGAGATGCGATGCGATGCGAGGCGATGCGATGCGATGAGATGCGATGCGATGCGAGGCGATGCGAGGCGATGTGAGGCGATGCGATGCGATGCGATGCGATGCGATGCGATGCGATGCGATGCGGTGCGATGCGAGGCGATGTGATGCGAGGCGATGCGAGGCGATGTGAGGCGATGCGATGCGATGCGATGCGATGCGATGCGATGCGAGGCGATGCGAGGCGATTCGATGCGATGCGATGCGGTGCGATGCGATGCTATGCGATGCGAGGCGATGTGATGCGAGGCGATGCGAGGCGATGCGATGCGATGAGATGCGATGCGATGCGAGGCGATGCGAGGCGATGTGAGGCGATGAGATGCGATGCGAGGTGATGTGATGCGAGGCGATGCGAGGCGATGCGAGGCGATGCGAGGCGATGTGAGGCGATGAGATGCGATGCGAGGTGATGTGATGCGAGGCGATGCGAGGCGAGGCGATGCGATGTGATGCGAGGTAATGCGATGCGATGCGATGCGATGCGATGCGATGCGATGCTATGGGATGCGATGCGATGCGATGCGATGCGATGCGATGCGAGGCGAGGCGATGCAATGCGAGGCGAGGCGATGCGATGCGATGCGATGCGATGCGATGCGATGCGATGCGATGCGATGCGATGCGATGCGATGCGATGCTAGGCGAGGCGAGGCGATGTGATGCGAGGCGATGCGAGGCGATGCGATGCGATGAGATGCGATGCGATGCGAGGCGATGCGAGGCGATGTGAGGCGATGAGATGCGATGCGAGCTGATGTGATGCGAGGCGATGCGAGGCGATGCGATGCAATGCGATGCGAGGCGATGCGAGGCGATTCGATGCGATGCGATGCGGTGCGATGCGATGCGATGCGATGCGAGGCGATGTGATGCGAGGCGATGCGAGGCGATGCGATGCGATGAGATGCGATGCGATGCGAGGCGATGCGAGGCGATGTGAGGCGATGAGATGCGATGCGAGCTGATGTGATGCGGTGCGATGCGAGGCGATGCGATGCAATGCGATGCGAGGCGATGCGAGGCGATTCGATGCGATGCGATGCGGTGCGATGCGATGCGATGCGATGCGAGGCGATGTGATGCGAGGCGATGTGGTGCGATGCGATGCGAGGCGATGCGATGCGATGCGGTGCGATGCGGTGCGATGCGAGGCGATGCGAGGCGATGCGATGCGATGCGATGCTAGGCGAGGTGAGGCGAAGCGATGCGATGCGATGCGAGGCGATGCGAGGCGATTCGATGCGATGCGATGCGGTGCGATGCGATGCGATGCGATGCGATGCAATGCGATGCGATGCGATGCGATGGGATGCGATGCGATGCGATGCGATGCGATGCGATGCTAGGCGAGGTGAGGCGAAGCGATGCGATGCGATGCGAGGCGATGCGAGGCGATTCGATGCGATGCGATGCGGTGCGATGCGATGCAATGCGATGCGATGCGATGCGATGGGATGCGATGCAATGCGATGCGATGCGATGCGATGCTAGGCGAGGTGAGGCGAAGCGATGCGATGCGATGCGAGGCGATGCGAGGCGATTCGATGCGATGCGATGCGGTGCGATGCGATGCGATGCGATGCGATGCGATGGGATGCGATGCGATGCGATGCGATGCGATGCTAGGCGAGGTGAGGCGAAGCGATGCGATGCGATGCGAGGCGATGCGAGGCGATTCGATGCGATGCGATGCGGTGCGATGCGATGCGATGCGATGCGAGGCGATGTGATGCGAGGCGATGCGAGGCGATGCGATGCGATGAGATGCGATGCGATGCGATGCGATGCGATGCGATGCGATGCGGTGCGATGCGATGCCATGCGATGCGAGGCGATGCGATGCGATGAGATGCGATGCGATGCGAGGCGATGCGATGCGATGAGATGCGATGCGATGCGAGGCGATGCGAGGCGATGTGAGGCGATGCGATGCGATGCGATGCGATGCGATGCGATGCGATGCGATGCGGTGCGATGCGAGGCGATGTGATGCGAGGCGATGCGAGGCGATGTGAGGCGATGCGATGCGATGCGATGCGATGCGATGCGATGCGAGGCGATGCGAGGCGATTCGATGCGATGCGATGCGGTGCGATGCGATGCTATGCGATGCGAGGCGATGTGATGCGAGGCGATGCGAGGCGATGCGATGCGATGAGATGCGATGCGATGCGAGGCGTTGCGAGGCGATGTGAGGCGATGAGATGCGATGCGAGGTGATGTGATGCGAGGCGATGCGAGGCGATGCGAGGCGATGCGAGGCGATGTGAGGCGATGAGATGCGATGCGAGGTGATGTGATGCGAGGCGATGCGAGGCGAGGCGATGCGATGTGATGCGAGGTAATGCGATGCGATGCGATGCGATGCGATGCGATGCGATGCTATGGGATGCGATGCGATGCGATGCGATGCGATGCGATGCGAGGCGAGGCGATGCAATGCGAGGCGAGGCGATGCGATGCGATGCGATGCGATGCGATGCGATGCGATGCGATGCGATGCGATGCGATGCGATGCGATGCTAGGCGAGGCGAGGCGAGGCGATGCGATGCGATGCGAGGCGATGCGAGGCGATTCGATGCGATGCGATGCGGTGCGATGCGATGCTATGCGATGCGAGGCGATGTGATGCGAGGCGATGCGAGGCGATGCGATGCGATGAGATGCGATGCGATGCGAGGCGATGCGAGGCGATGTGAGGCGATGAGATGCGATGCGAGCTGATGTGATGCGAGGCGATGCGAGGCGATGTGATGCGAGGCGATGCGAGGCGAGGCGAGGCGAGGCAAGGTGAGGCGCGGCGATGCGAGGCGATGCGATGCAATGCGATGCGAGGCGATGCGATGCAATGCGTGGTGATGTGATGCGAGGCGATGCGATGCGGTGCGATGCGGTGCGATGCGAGGCGATGCGATGCAATGCGATGCGAGGCGATGCGAGGCGATTCGATGCGATGCGATGCGGTGCGATGCGATGCGATGCGATGCGAGGCGATGTGATGCGAGGCGATGTGGTGCGATGCGATGCGAGGCGATGCGATGCGATGCGGTGCGATGCGGTGCGATGCGAGGCGATGCGAGGCGATTTGAGGCGATTCGATGCGATGCGATGCGGTGCGATGCGATGCGATGCGATGCGAGGCGATGGGATGCGAGGCGATGCGAGGCGATGCGATGCGATGCGATGCGAGGCGATGCGAGGCGATTCGATGCGATGCGATGCGGTGCGATGCGATGCGATGCGATGCGAGGCGATGTGATGCGAGGCGATGCGATGCGATGCGATGCGATGCTAGGCGAGGTGAGGCGAAGCGATGCGATGCGATGCGATGCGATGCGATGGGATGCGATGCGATGCGATGCGATGCGATGCGATGTGATGCGAGGCGATGCGAGGCGATGCGAGGCGATGCGAGGCGATGCGGTGCGATGCGGTGCGATGCGATGCAATGCGATGCGATGCGATGCGATGGGATGCGATGCGATGCGATGCGATGCGATGCGATGCTAGGCGAGGTGAGGCGAAGCGATGCGATGCGATGCGAGGCGATGCGAGGCGATTCGATGCGATGCGATGCGGTGCGATGCGATGCGATGCGATGCGATGCAATGCGATGCGATGCGATGCGATGGGATGCGATGCGATGCGATGCGAGGCGATGTGATGCGAGGCGATGCGAGGCGATGCGATGCGATGAGATGCGATGCGATGCGATGCGATGCGATGCGATGCGATGCGGTGCGATGCGATGCCATGCGATGCGAGGCGATGCGATGCGATGAGATGCGATGCGATGCGAGGCGATGCGATGCGATGAGATGCGATGCGATGCGAGGCGATGCGAGGCGATGTGAGGCGATGCGATGCGATGCGATGCGATGCGATGCGATGCGATGCGATGCGGTGCGATGCGAGGCGATGTGATGCGAGGCGATGCGAGGCGATGTGAGGCGATGCGATGCGATGCGATGCGATGCGATGCGATGCGAGGCGATGCGAGGCGATTCGATGCGATGCGATGCGGTGCGATGCGATGCTATGCGATGCGAGGCGATGTGATGCGAGGCGATGCGAGGCGATGCGATGCGATGCGATGCGATGCGATGCGGTGCGATGCGAGGCGATGTGATGCGAGGCGATGCGAGGCGATGTGAGGCGATGCGATGCGATGCGATGCGATGCGATGCGATGCGAGGCGATGCGAGGCGATTCGATGCGATGCGATGCGGTGCGATGCGATGCTATGCGATGCGAGGCGATGTGATGCGAGGCGATGCGAGGCGATGCGATGCGATGAGATGCGATGCGATGCGAGGCGATGCGAGGCGATGTGAGGCGATGAGATGCGATGCGAGGTGATGTGATGCGAGGCGATGCGAGGCGATGCGAGGCGATGCGAGGCGATGTGAGGCGATGAGATGCGATGCGAGGTGATGTGATGCGAGGCGATGCGAGGCGAGGCGATGCGATGTGATGCGAGGTAATGCGATGCGATGCGATGCGATGCGATGCGATGCGATGCTATGGGATGCGATGCGATGCGATGCGATGCGATGCGATGCGAGGCGAGGCGATGCAATGCGAGGCGAGGCGATGCGATGCGATGCGATGCGATGCGATGCGATGCGATGCGATGCGATGCGATGCGAGGCGATGCGATGCGATGCGAGGCGATGCGAGGCGATTCGATGCGATGCGATGCGGTGCGATGCGATGCTATGCGATGCGAGGCGATGTGATGCGAGGCGATGCGAGGCGATGCGATGCGATGAGATGCGATGCGATGCGAGGCGATGCGAGGCGATGTGAGGCGATGAGATGCGATGCGAGCTGATGTGATGCGAGGCGATGCGAGGCGATGCGAGGCGATGTGATGCGAGGCGATGCGAGGCGAGGCGAGGCGAGGCAAGGTGAGGCGCGGCGATGCGAGGCGATGCGATGCAATGCGATGCGAGGCGATGCGATGCAATGCGTGGTGATGTGATGCGAGGCGATGCGATGCGGTGCGATGCGGTGCGATGCGAGGCGATGCGATGCAATGCGATGCGAGGCGATGCGAGGCGATTCGATGCGATGCGATGCGGTGCGATGCGATGCGATGCGATGCGAGGCGATGTGATGCGAGGCGATGTGGTGCGATGCGATGCGAGGCGATGCGATGCGATGCGGTGCGATGCGGTGCGATGCGAGGCGATGCGAGGCGATTTGAGGCGATTCGATGCGATGCGATGCGGTGCGATGCGATGCGATGCGATGCGAGGCGATGGGATGCGAGGCGATGCGAGGCGATGCGATGCGATGCGAGGCGATGCGAGGCGATTCGATGCGATGCGATGCGGTGCGATGCGATGCGATGCGATGCGAGGCGATGTGATGCGAGGCGATGCGATGCGATGCGATGCGATGCTAGGCGAAGTGAGGCGAAGCGATGCGATGCGATGCGATGCGATGCGATGGGATGCGATGCGATGCGATGCGATGCGATGCGATGTGATGCGAGGCGATGCGAGGCGATGCGAGGCGATGCGAGGCGATGCGGTGCGATGCGGTGCGATGCGATGCAATGCGATGCGATGCGATGCGATGGGATGCGATGCGATGCGATGCGATGCGATGCGATGCTAGGCGAGGTGAGGCGAAGCGATGCGATGCGATGCGAGGCGATGCGAGGCGATTCGATGCGATGCGATGCGGTGCGATGCGATGCGATGCGATGCGATGCAATGCGATGCGATGCGATGCGATGGGATGCGATGCGATGCGATGCGATGCGATGCGATGCTAGGCGAGGTGAGGCGAAGCGATGCGATGCGATGCGAGGCGATGCGAGGCGATTCGATGCGATGCGATGCGATGCGAGGCGATGCGAGGCGATTCGATGCGATGCGATGCGGTGCGATGCGATGCAATGCGATGCGATGCGATGCGATGGGATGCGATGCAATGCGATGCGATGCGATGCGATGCTAGGCGAGGTGAGGCGAAGCGATGCGATGCGATGCGAGGCGATGCAAGGCGATTCGATGCGATGCGATGCGGTGCGATGCGATGCGATGCGATGCGATGCGATGGGATGCGATGCGATGCGATGCGATGCGATGCTAGGCGAGGTGAGGCGAAGCGATGCGATGCGATGCGAGGCGATGCGAGGCGATTCGATGCGATGCGATGCGGTGCGATGCGATGCGATGCGATGCGAGGCGATGTGATGCGAGGCGATGCGAGGCGATGCGATGCGATGAGATGCGATGCGATGCGATGCGATGCGATGCGATGCGATGCGGTGCGATGCGATGCCATGCGATGCGAGGCGATGCGATGCGATGAGATGCGATGCGATGCGAGGCGATGCGATGCGATGAGATGCGATGCGATGCGAGGCGATGCGAGGCGATGCGATGCGGTGCGATGCGAGGCGATGTGATGCGAGGCGATGCGAGGCGATGTGAGGCGATGCGATGCGATGCGATGCGATGCGATGCGATGCGAGGCGATGCGAGGCGATTCGATGCGATGCGATGCGATGCGATGCGATGCGATGCGATGCGATGCGATGCGATGCGATGCGATGCGATGCGGTGCGATGCGAGGCGATGCGAGGCGATTCGATGCGATGCGATGCGATGCGATGCGATGCGATGCGATGCGATGCGATGCGATGCGATGCGATGCGATGCGATGCGATGCGATGCGATGCGATGCGATGCGATGCGATGCGATGCGATGCGATGCGATGCGATGCGATGCGGTGCGATGCGAGGCGATGTGATGCGAGGCGATGCGAGGCGATGTGAGGCGATGCGATGCGATGCGATGCGATGCGATGCGATGCGAGGCGATGTGATGCGAGGCGATGCGAGGCGATGCGATGCGATGAGATGCGATGCGATGCGAGGCGATGCGAGGCGATGTGAGGCGATGAGATGCGATGCGAGGTGATGTGATGCGAGGCGATGCGAGGCGATGCGAGGCGATGTGATGCGAGGCGATGCAAGGCGATGCGATGCGATGAGATGCGATGCGATGCGAGGCGATGCGAGGCGATGTGAGGCGATGAGATGCGATGCGAGGTGATGTGATGCGAGGCGATGCGAGGCGATGCGAGGCGATGTGATGCGAGGCGATGCGAGGCGAGGCGAGGCGAGGCAAGGTGAGGCGCGGCGATGCGAGGCGATGCGATGCAATGCGATGCGAGGCGATGCGATGCAATGCGTGGTGATGTGATGCGAGGCGATGCGATGCGGTGCGATGCGGTGCGATGCGAGGCGATGCGATGCAATGCGATGCGAGGCGATGCGAGGCGATTCGATGCGATGCGATGCGGTGCGATGCGATGCGATGCGATGCGAGGCGATGTGATGCGAGGCGATGTGGTGCGATGCGATGCGAGGCGATGCGATGCGATGCGGTGCGATGCGGTGCGATGCGAGGCGATGCGAGGCGATTTGAGGCGATTCGATGCGATGCGATGCGGTGCGATGCGATGCGATGCGATGCGAGGCGATGGGATGCGAGGCGATGCGAGGCGATGCGATGCGATGCGATGCGAGGCGATGCGAGGCGATTCGATGCGATGCGATGCGGTGCGATGCGATGCGATGCGATGCGAGGCGATGTGATGCGAGGCGATGCGATGCGATGCGATGCGATGCTAGGCGAGGTGAGGCGAAGCGATGCGATGCGATGCGATGCGATGGGATGCGATGCGATGCGATGCGATGCGATGCGATGTGATGCGAGGCGATGCGAGGCGATGCGAGGCGATGCGAGGCGATGCGGTGCGATGCGGTGCGATGCGATGCAATGCGATGCGATGCGATGCGATGGGATGCGATGCGATGCGATGCGATGCGATGCGATGCTAGGCGAGGTGAGGCGAAGCGATGCGATGCGATGCGAGGCGATGCGAGGCGATTCGATGCGATGCGATGCGGTGCGATGCGATGCGATGCGATGCGATGCAATGCGATGCGATGCGATGCGATGGGATGCGATGCGATGCGATGCGATGCGATGCGATGCTAGGCGAGGTGAGGCGAAGCGATGCGATGCGATGCGAGGCGATGCGAGGCGATTCGATGCGATGCGATGCGGTGCGATGCGATGCAATGCGATGCGATGCGATGCGATGGGATGCGATGCAATGCGATGCGATGCGATGCGATGGGATGCGATGCGATGCGATGCGATGCGATGCGATGCTAGGCGAGGTGAGGCGAAGCGATGCGATGCGATGCGAGGCGATGCGAGGCGATTCGATGCGATGCGATGCGGTGCGATGCGATGCGATGCGATGCGATGCAATGCGATGCGATGCGATGCGATGGGATGCGATGCGATGCGATGCGAGGCGATGTGATGCGAGGCGATGCGAGGCGATGCGATGCGATGAGATGCGATGCGATGCGATGCGATGCGATGCGATGCGATGCGGTGCGATGCGATGCCATGCGATGCGAGGCGATGCGATGCGATGAGATGCGATGCGATGCGAGGCGATGCGATGCGATGAGATGCGATGCGATGCGAGGCGATGCGAGGCGATGTGAGGCGATGCGATGCGATGCGATGCGATGCGATGCGATGCGATGCGATGCGGTGCGATGCGAGGCGATGTGATGCGAGGCGATGCGAGGCGATGTGAGGCGATGCGATGCGATGCGATGCGATGCGATGCGAGGCGATGCGAGGCGATGTGAGGCGATGAGATGCGATGCGAGCTGATGTGATGCGAGGCGATGCGAGGCGATGCGAGGCGATGTGATGCGAGGCGATGCGAGGCGAGGCGAGGCGAGGCAAGGTGAGGCGCGGCGATGCGAGGCGATGCGATGCAATGCGATGCGAGGCGATGCGATGCAATGCGTGGTGATGTGATGCGAGGCGATGCGATGCGGTGCGATGCGGTGCGATGCGAGGCGATGCGATGCAATGCGATGCGAGGCGATGCGAGGCGATTCGATGCGATGCGATGCGGTGCGATGCGATGCGATGCGATGCGAGGCGATGTGATGCGAGGCAATGTGGTGCGATGCGATGCGAGGCGATGCGATGCGATGCGGTGCGATGCGGTGCGATGCGAGGCGATGCGAGGCGATTTGAGGCGATTCGATGCGATGCGATGCGGTGCGATGCGATGCGATGCGATGCGAGGCGATGGGATGCGAGGCGATGCGAGGCGATGCGATGCGATGCGATGCGAGGCGATGCGAGGCGATTCGATGCGATGCGATGCGGTGCGATGCGATGCGATGCGATGCGAGGCGATGTGATGCGAGGCGATGCGATGCGATGCGATGCGATGCTAGGCGAGGTGAGGCGAAGCGATGCGATGCGATGCGATGCGATGCGATGGGATGCGATGCGATGCGATGCGATGCGATGCGATGTGATGCGAGGCGATGCGAGGCGATGCGAGGCGATGCGAGGCGATGCGGTGCGATGCGGTGCGATGCGATGCAATGCGATGCGATGCGATGCGATGGGATGCGATGCGATGCGATGCGATGCGATGCGATGCTAGGCGAGGTGAGGCGAAGCGATGCGATGCGATGCGAGGCGATGCGAGGCGATTCGATGCGATGCGATGCGGTGCGATGCGATGCGATGCGATGCGATGCAATGCGATGCGATGCGATGCGATGGGATGCGATGCGATGCGATGCGATGCGATGCGATGCTAGGCGAGGTGAGGCGAAGCGATGCGATGCGATGCGAGGCGATGCGAGGCGATTCGATGCGATGCGATGCGATGCGAGGCGATGCGAGGCGATTCGATGCGATGCGATGCGGTGCGATGCGATGCAATGCGATGCGATGCGATGCGATGGGATGCGATGCAATGCGATGCGATGCGATGCGATGCTAGGCGAGGTGAGGCGAAGCGATGCGATGCGATGCGAGGCGATGCGAGGCGATTCGATGCGATGCGATGCGGTGCGATGCGATGCGATGCGATGCGATGCGATGGGATGCGATGCGATGCGATGCGATGCGATGCTAGGCGAGGTGAGGCGAAGCGATGCGATGCGATGCGAGGCGATGCGAGGCGATTCGATGCGATGCGATGCGGTGCGATGCGATGCGATGCGATGCGAGGCGATGTGATGCGAGGCGATGCGAGGCGATGCGATGCGATGAGATGCGATGCGATGCGATGCGATGCGATGCGATGCGATGCGGTGCGATGCGATGCCATGCGATGCGAGGCGATGCGATGCGATGAGATGCGATGCGATGCGAGGCGATGCGATGCGATGAGATGCGATGCGATGCGAGGCGATGCGAGGCGATGCGATGCGGTGCGATGCGAGGCGATGTGATGCGAGGCGATGCGAGGCGATGTGAGGCGATGCGATGCGATGCGATGCGATGCGATGCGATGCGAGGCGATGCGAGGCGATTCGATGCGATGCGATGCGATGCGATGCGATGCGATGCGATGCGATGCGATGCGATGCGATGCGATGCGATGCGGTGCGATGCGAGGCGATGCGAGGCGATTCGATGCGATGCGATGCGATGCGATGCGATGCGATGCGATGCGATGCGATGCGATGCGATGCGATGCGATGCGATGCGATGCGATGCGATGCGATGCGATGCGATGCGATGCGATGCGATGCGATGCGATGCGATGCGATGCGATGCGATGCGGTGCGATGCGAGGCGATGTGATGCGAGGCGATGCGAGGCGATGTGAGGCGATGCGATGCGATGCGATGCGATGCGATGCGATGCGAGGCGATGTGATGCGAGGCGATGCGAGGCGATGCGATGCGATGAGATGCGATGCGATGCGAGGCGATGCGAGGCGATGTGAGGCGATGAGATGCGATGCGAGGTGATGTGATGCGAGGCGATGCGAGGCGATGCGAGGCGATGTGATGCGAGGCGATGCGAGGCGATGCGATGCGATGAGATGCGATGCGATGCGAGGCGATGCGAGGCGATGTGAGGCGATGAGATGCGATGCGAGGTGATGTGATGCGAGGCGATGCGAGGCGATGCGAGGCGATGTGATGCGAGGCGATGCGAGGCGAGGCGAGGCGAGGCAAGGTGAGGCGCGGCGATGCGAGGCGATGCGATGCAATGCGATGCGAGGCGATGCGATGCAATGCGTGGTGATGTGATGCGAGGCGATGCGATGCGGTGCGATGCGGTGCGATGCGAGGCGATGCGATGCAATGCGATGCGAGGCGATGCGAGGCGATTCGATGCGATGCGATGCGGTGCGATGCGATGCGATGCGATGCGAGGCGATGTGATGCGAGGCGATGTGGTGCGATGCGATGCGAGGCGATGCGATGCGATGCGGTGCGATGCGGTGCGATGCGAGGCGATGCGAGGCGATTTGAGGCGATTCGATGCGATGCGATGCGGTGCGATGCGATGCGATGCGATGCGAGGCGATGGGATGCGAGGCGATGCGAGGCGATGCGATGCGATGCGATGCGAGGCGATGCGAGGCGATTCGATGCGATGCGATGCGGTGCGATGCGATGCGATGCGATGCGATGCGATGTGATGCGAGGCGATGCGAGGCGATGCGAGGCGATACGAGGCGATGCGGTGCGATGCGGTGCGATGCGATGCAATGCGATGCGATGCGATGCGATGGGATGCGATGCGATGCGATGCGATGCGATGCGATGCTAGGCGAGGTGAGGCGAAGCGATGCGATGCGATGCGAGGCGATGCGAGGCGATTCGATGCGATGCGATGCGGTGCGATGCGATGCAATGCGATGCGATGCGATGCGATGGGATGCGATGCGATGCGATGCGATGCGATGCGATGCTAGGCGAGGTGAGGCGAAGCGATGCGATGCGATGCGAGGCGATGCGAGGCGATTCGATGCGATGCGATGCGGTGCGATGCGATGCGATGCGATGCGATGCGATGGGATGCGATGCGATGCGATGCGATGCGATGCTAGGCGAGGTGAGGCGAAGCGATGCGATGCGATGCGATGCGATGCGATGCTAGGCGAGGTGAGGCGAAGCGATGCGATGCGATGCGATGCGATGCGATGGGATGCGATGCGATGCGATGCGATGCGATGCGATGTGATGCGAGGCGATGCGAGGCGATGCGAGGCGATGCGAGGCGATGCGGTGCAATGCGATGCGATGCGATGCGATGGGATGCGATGCGATGCGATGCGATGCGATGCGATGCTAGGCGAGGTGAGGCGAAGCGATGCGATGCGATGCGAGGCGATGCGAGGCGATTCGATGCGATGCGATGCGATGCGATGCTAGGCGAGGTGAGGCGAAGCGATGCGATGCGATGCGATGCAATGCGATGCGATGCGATGCGATGGGATGCGATGCGATGCGATGCGATGCGATGCGATGCTAGGCGAGGTGAGGCGAAGCGATGCGATGCGATGCGAGGCGATGCGAGGCGATTCGATGCGATGCGATGCGGTGCGATGCGATGCGATGCGATGCGAGGCGATGTAATGCGATGCGATGCGGTGCGATGCGATGCGATGCGATGCGATGCAATGCGATGCGATGCGATGCGATGGGATGCGATGCGATGCGATGCGATGCGATGCGATGCTAGGCGAGGTGAGGCGAAGCGATGCGATGCGATGCGATGCGATGCTAGGCGAGGTGAGGCGAAGCGATGCGATGCGATGCGAGGCGATGCGAGGCGATTCGATGCGATGCGATGCGGTGCGATGCGATGCGATGCGATGCGAGGCGATGTGATGCGAGGCGATGCGAGGCGATGCGATGCGATGAGATGCGATGCGATGCGATGCGATGCGATGCGATGCGATGCGGTGCGATGCGATGCCATGCGATGCGAGGCGATGCGATGCGATGAGATGCGATGCGATGCGAGGCGATGCGATGCGATGAGATGCGATGCGATGCGAGGCGATGCGAGGCGATGTGAGGCGATGCGATGCGATGCGATGCGATGCGATGCGATGCGAGGCGATGCGATGCAATGCGAGGTGATGCGATGCGAGGCGATGTGATGCGATGAGATGCGATGCGATGCGAGGCGATGCGATGCGATGCGATGCGATGCGATGCGATGCGATGCGATGCGATGCGATGCGATGCGATGCGATGCGATGCGGTGCGATGCGATGCCATGCGATGCGAGGCGATGCGATGCAATGCGAGGTGATGTGATGCGAGGCGATGCGATGCGGTGCGATGCGGTGCGATGCGATGCAATGCGATGCGATGCGATGCGGTGCGATGCGATGCCATGCGATGCGAGGCGATGCGATGCAATGCGAGGTGATGTGATGCGAGGCGATGCGAGGCGATGCGATGCGATGAGATGCGATGCGAGGCGATGCGATGCGATGCGATGCGATGCGATGCGATGCGATGCGATGCGATGCGATGCGATGCGATGCGATGCGATGCGGTGCGATGCGATGCCATGCGATGCGAGGCGATGCGATGCAATGCGAGGTGATGTGATGCGAGGCGATGCGATGCGGTGCGATGCGGTGCGATGCGATGCAATGCGATGCGAGGCGATGCGGTGCAATGCGAGGCGAGGCGATGCGATGCGATGCGGTGCGATGCGGTGCGATGCGATGCAATGCGATGCGATGCGAGGCGATGCGATGCAATGCGAGGTGATGTGATGCGAGGCGATGCGATGCGGCGCGATGCGGTGCGATGCGATGCAATGCGATGCGAGGCGATGCGATGCGATGCGGTGCGATGCGATGCGATGCGATGAGATGCGATGCGAGGCGATGCGATGCGATGCGATGCGATGCGATGCGATGCGATGCGATGCGATGCGATGCGGTGCGATGCGATGCCATGCGATGCGAGGCGATGCAATGCAATGCGAGGTGATGTGATGCGAGGCGATGCGATGCGGTGCGATGCGATGCCATGCGATGCGAGGCGATGCAATGCAATGCGATGCGATGAGATGCGATGCGATGCGATGCGAGGCGATGTGATGCGAGGCGATGTGGTGCGATGCGATGCGAGGCGATGCGATGCGATGCGGTGCGATGCGATGCGGTGCGATGCGGTGCGATGCGAGGCGATGCGAGGCGATTTGAGGCGATTCGATGCGATGCGATGCGGTGCGATGCGATGCGATGCGATGCGAGGCGATGGGATGCGAGGCGATGCGAGGCGATGCGATGCGATGCGATGCGAGGCGATGCGAGGCGATTCGATGCGATGCGATGCGGTGCGATGCGATGCGATGCGATGCGAGGCGATGTGATGCGAGGCGATGCGATGCGATGCGATGCGATGCTAGGCGAGGTGAGGCGAAGCGATGCGATGCGATGCGATGCGATGCGATGGGATGCGATGCGATGCGATGCGATGCGATGCGATGTGATGCGAGGCGATGCGAGGCGATGCGAGGCGATGCGAGGCGATGCGGTGCGATGCGGTGCGATGCGATGCAATGCGATGCGATGCGATGCGATGGGATGCGATGCGATGCGATGCGATGCGATGCGATGCTAGGCGAGGTGAGGCGAAGCGATGCGATGCGATGCGAGGCGATGCGAGGCGATTCGATGCGATGCGATGCGGTGCGATGCGATGCGATGCGATGCGATGCAATGCGATGCGATGCGATGCGATGGGATGCGATGCGATGCGATGCGATGCGATGCGATGCTAGGCGAGGTGAGGCGAAGCGATGCGATGCGATGCGAGGCGATGCGAGGCGATTCGATGCGATGCGATGCGGTGCGATGCGATGCAATGCGATGCGATGCGATGCGATGGGATGCGATGCAATGCGATGCGATGCGATGCGATGCTAGGCGAGGTGAGGCGAAGCGATGCGATGCGATGCGAGGCGATGCGAGGCGATTCGATGCGATGCGATGCGGTGCGATGCGATGCGATGCGATGCGATGCGATGGGATGCGATGCGATGCGATGCGATGCGATGCTAGGCGAGGTGAGGCGAAGCGATGCGATGCGATGCGAGGCGATACGAGGCGATTCGATGCGATGCGATGCGGTGCGATGCGATGCGATGCGATGCGAGGCGATGTGATGCGATGCGGTGCGATGCGATGCCATGCGATGCGAGGCGATGCGATGCGATGAGATGCGATGCGATGCGAGGCGATGCGATGCGATGAGATGCGATGCGATGCGAGGCGATGCGAGGCGATGTGAGGCGATGCGATGCGATGCGATGCGATGCGATGCGATGCGATGCGATGCGGTGCGATGCGAGGCGATGTGATGCGAGGCGATGCGAGGCGATGTGAGGCGATGCGATGCGATGCGATGCGATGCGATGCGATGCGAGGCGATGCTAGGCGAGGTGAGGCGAAGCGATGCGATGCGATGCGATGCGATGCGATGGGATGCGATGCGATGCGATGCGATGCTAGGCGAGGTGAGGCGAAGCGATGCGATGCGATGCGATGCGATGCGATGCTAGGCGAGGTGAGGCGAAGCGATGCGATGCGATGCGATGCGATGCGATGGGATGCGATGCGATGCGATGCGATGCGATGCGATGTGATGCGAGGCGATGCGAGGCGATGCGAGGCGATGCGAGGCGATGCGGTGCAATGCGATGCGATGCGATGCGATGGGATGCGATGCGATGCGATGCGATGCGATGCGATGCTAGGCGAGGTGAGGCGAAGCGATGCGATGCGATGCGATGCGATGCGATGGGATGCGATGCGATGCGATGCGATGCGATGCGATGTGATGCGAGGCGATGCGAGGCGATGCGAGGCGATGCGAGGCGATGCGGTGCAATGCGATGCGATGCGATGCGATGGGATGCGATGCGATGCGATGCGATGCGATGCGATGCTAGGCGAGGTGAGGCGAAGCGATGCGATGCGATGCGAGGCGATGCGAGGCGATTCGATGCGATGCGATGCGATGCGATGCTAGGCGAGGTGAGGCGAAGCGATGCGATGCGATGCGATGCAATGCGATGCGATGCGATGCGATGGGATGCGATGCGATGCGATGCGATGCGATGCGATGCTAGGCGAGGTGAGGCGAAGCGATGCGATGCGATGCGAGGCGATGCGAGGCGATTCGATGCGATGCGATGCGGTGCGATGCGATGCGATGCGATGCGAGGCGATGTAATGCGATGCGATGCGGTGCGATGCGATGCGATGCGATGCGATGCAATGCGATGCGATGCGATGCGATGGGATGCGATGCGATGCGATGCGATGCGATGCGATGCTAGGCGAGGTGAGGCGAAGCGATGCGATGCGATGCGATGCGATGCTAGGCGAGGTGAGGCGAAGCGATGCGATGCGATGCGAGGCGATGCGAGGCGATTCGATGCGATGCGATGCGGTGCGATGCGATGCGATGCGATGCGAGGCGATGTGATGCGAGGCGATGCGAGGCGATGCGATGCGATGAGATGCGATGCGATGCGATGCGATGCGATGCGATGCGATGCGGTGCGATGCGATGCCATGCGATGCGAGGCGATGCGATGCGATGAGATGCGATGCGATGCGAGGCGATGCGATGCGATGAGATGCGATGCGATGCGAGGCGATGCGAGGCGATGTGAGGCGATGCGATGCGATGCGATGCGATGCGATGCGATGCGAGGCGATGCGATGCAATGCGAGGTGATGCGATGCGAGGCGATGTGATGCGATGAGATGCGATGCGATGCGAGGCGATGCGATGCGATGCGATGCGATGCGATGCGATGCGATGCGATGCGATGCGATGCGATGCGATGCGATGCGATGCGGTGCGATGCGAGGCGATGTGAGGCGATGCGATGCGATGCGATGCGATGCGATGCGATGCGATGCGATGCGGTGCGATGCGAGGCGATGTGATGTGAGGCGATGTGATGCGAGGCGATGTGATGCGAGGCGAGGCGAGGCGATGTGAGGCGATGTGATGCGATGCGATGCGAGGCGATGCGAGGCGATGTGAGGCGATGCGATGCGATGCGATGCGATGCGATGCGATGCGATGCGATGCGGTGCGATGCGAGGCGATGTGATGCGAGGCGATGCGAGGCGATGTGAGGCGATGTGATGCGATGCGATGCGATGCGATGCGATGCGGTGCGATGCGATGCAATGCGATGCGATGCGATGCGATGGGATGCGATGCAATGCGATGCGATGCGATGCGATGCTAGGCGAGGTGAGGCGAAGCGATGCGATGCGATGCGAGGCGATGCGAGGCGATTCGATGCGATGCGATGCGGTGCGATGCGATGCGATGCGATGCGATGCGATGGGATGCGATGCGATGCGATGCGATGCGATGCTAGGCGAGGTGAGGCGAAGCGATGCGATGCGATGCGAGGCGATACGAGGCGATTCGATGCGATGCGATGCGGTGCGATGCGATGCGATGCGATGCGAGGCGATGTGATGCGATGCGGTGCGATGCGATGCCATGCGATGCGAGGCGATGCGATGCGATGAGATGCGATGCGATGCGAGGCGATGCGATGCGATGAGATGCGATGCGATGCGAGGCGATGCGAGGCGATGTGAGGCGATGCGATGCGATGCGATGCGATGCGATGCGATGCGATGCAATGCGGTGCGATGCGAGGCGATGTGATGCGAGGCGATGCGAGGCGATGTGAGGCGATGCGATGCGATGCGATGCGATGCGATGCGATGCGAGGCGATGCGAGGCGATTCGATGCGATGCGATGCGGTGCGATGCGATGCTATGCGATGCGAGGCGATGTGATGCGAGGCGATGCGAGGCGATGCGATGCGATGAGATGCGATGCGATGCGAGGCGATGCGAGGCGATGTGAGGCGATGAGATGCGATGCGAGGTGATGTGATGCGAGGCGATGCGAGGCGATGCGAGGCGATGTGATGCGAGGCGATGCGAGGCGATGCGATGCGATGAGATGCGATGAGATGCGATGCGATGCGAGGCGATGCGAGGCGATGTGAGGCGATGAGATGCGATGCGAGGTGATGTGATGCGAGGCGATGCGAGGCGATGCGAGGCGATGTGATGCGAGGCGATGCGAGGCGATGTGAGGCGATGAGATGCGATGCGAGGTGATGTGATGCGAGGCGATGCGAGGCGATGCGAGGCGATGTGATGCGAGGCGATGCGAGGCGAGGCGAGGCGAGGCAAGGTGAGGCGCGGCGATGCGAGGCGATGCGATGCAATGCGATGCGAGGCGATGCGATGCAATGCGTGGTGATGTGATGCGAGGCGATGCGATGCGATGCGATGCGGTGCGATGCGATGCCATGCGATGCGAGGCGATGCGATGCGATGAGATGCGATGCGATGCGAGGCGATGCGATGCGATGAGATGCGATGCGATGCGATGCGATGCGGTGCGATGCGATGCCATGCGATGCGAGGCGATGCGATGCAATGCGAGGTGATGTGATGCGAGGCGATGCGATGCGGTGCGATGCGGTGCGATGCGATGCAATGCGAGGTGATGTGATGCGAGGCGATGCGAGGCGATGCGATGCGATGAGATGCGATGCGAGGCGATGCGATGCGATGCGATGCGATGCGATGCGATGCGATGCGATGCGATGCGATGCGATGCGATGCGATGCGATGCGGTGCGATGCGATGCCATGCGATGTGAGGCGATGCGATGCAATGCGAGGTGATGTGATGCGAGGCGATGCGATGCGGTGCGATGCGGTGCGATGCGATGCAATGCGATGCGAGGCGATGCGGTGCAATGCGAGGCGAGGCGATGCGATGCGATGCGATGAGATGCGATGCGATGCGAGGCGATGCGATGCGATGCGATGCGATGCGATGCGATGCGATGCGATGCGATGCGATGCGATGCGATGCGATGCGATGCGGTGCGATGCGATGCCATGCGATGCGAGGCGATGCGATGCAATGCGAGGTGATGTGATGCGAGGCGATGCGATGCGGTGCGATGCGGTGCGATGCGATGCAATGCGAGGTGATGCGATGCGAGGCGATGTGATGCGATGAGATGCGATGCGATGCGAGGCGATGCGATGCGATGCGATGCGATGCGATGCGATGCGATGCGATGCGATGCGATGCGATGCGATGCGATGCGATGCGGTGCGATGCGATGCCATGCGATGCGAGGCGATGCGATGCAATGCGAGGTGATGTGATGCGAGGCGATGCGATGCGGTGCGATGCGAGGCGATGCGATGCAATGCGAGGTGATGTGATGCGAGGCGATGCGAGGCGATGCGATGCGATGAGATGCGATGCGAGGCGATGCGATGCGATGCGATGCGATGCGATGCGATGCGATGCGATGCGATGCGATGCGATGCGATGCGATGCGATGCGGTGCGAGGCGAGGCGAGGCAAGGTGAGGCGCGGCGATGCGAGGCGATGCGATGCAATGCGATGCGAGGCGATGCGATGCAATGCGTGGTGATGTGATGCGAGGCGATGCGATGCGATGCGATGCGGTGCGATGCGATGCCATGCGATGCGAGGCGATGCGATGCGATGAGATGCGATGCGATGCGAGGCGATGCGATGCGATGAGATGCGATGCGATGCGAGGCGATGCGAGGCGATGTGAGGCGATGCGATGCGATGCGATGCGATGCGATGCGATGCGAGGCGATGCGATGCAATGCGAGGTGATGCGATGCGAGGCGATGTGATGCGATGAGATGCGATGCGATGCGAGGCGATGCGAGGCGAGGCGAGGCGAGGCAAGGTGAGGCGCGGCGATGCGAGGCGATGCGATGCAATGCGATGCGAGGCGATGCGATGCAATGCGTGGTGATGTGATGCGAGGCGATGCGATGCGATGCGATGCGGTGCGATGCGATGCCATGCGATGCGAGGCGATGCGATGCGATGAGATGCGATGCGATGCGAGGCGATGCGATGCGATGAGATGCGATGCGATGCGAGGCGATGCGAGGCGATGTGAGGCGATGCGATGCGATGCGATGCGATGCGATGCGATGCGAGGCGATGCGATGCAATGCGAGGTGATGCGATGCGAGGCGATGTGATGCGATGAGATGCGATGCGATGCGAGGCGATGCGATGCGATGCGATGCGATGCGATGCGATGCGATGCGATGCGATGCGATGCGATGCGATGCGATGCGATGCGGTGCGATGCGATGCCATGCGATGCGAGGCGATGCGATGCAATGCGAGGTGATGTGATGCGAGGCGATGCGATGCGGTGCGATGCGGTGCGATGCGATGCAATGCGATGCGATGCGATGCGGTGCGATGCGATGCCATGCGATGCGAGGCGATGCGATGCAATGCGAGGTGATGTGATGCGAGGCGATGCGAGGCGATGCGATGCGATGAGATGCGATGCGAGGCGATGCGATGCGATGCGATGCGATGCGATGCGATGCGATGCGATGCGATGCGATGCGATGCGATGCGATGCGATGCGGTGCGATGCGATGCCATGCGATGTGAGGCGATGCGATGCAATGCGAGGTGATGTGATGCGAGGCGATGCGATGCGGTGCGATGCGGTGCGATGCGATGCAATGCGATGCGAGGCGATGCGGTGCAATGCGAGGCGAGGCGATGCGATGCGATGCGGTGCGATGCGGTGCGATGCGATGCAATGCGATGCGATGCGAGGCGATGCGATGCAATGCGAGGTGATGTGATGCGAGGCGATGCGATGCGGCGCGATGCGGTGCGATGCGATGCAATGCGATGCGAGGCGATGCGATGCGATGCGGTGCGATGCGATGCGATGCGATGAGATGCGATGCGAGGCGATGCGATGCGATGCGATGCGATGCGATGCGATGCGATGCGATGCGATGCGATGCGGTGCGATGCGATGCCATGCGATGCGAGGCGATGCAATGCAATGCGAGGTGATGTGATGCGAGGCGATGCGATGCGGTGCGATGCGATGCCATGCGATGCGAGGCGATGCAATGCAATGCGATGCGATGAGATGCGATGCGATGCGATGCGAGGCGATGTGATGCGAGGCGATGTGGTGCGATGCGATGCGAGGCGATGCGATGCGATGCGGTGCGATGCGATGCGGTGCGATGCGGTGCGATGCGAGGCGATGCGAGGCGATTTGAGGCGATTCGATGCGATGCGATGCGGTGCGATGCGATGCGATGCGATGCGAGGCGATGGGATGCGAGGCGATGCGAGGCGATGCGATGCGATGCGATGCGAGGCGATGCGAGGCGATTCGATGCGATGCGATGCGGTGCGATGCGATGCGATGCGATGCGAGGCGATGTGATGCGAGGCGATGCGATGCGATGCGATGCGATGCTAGGCGAGGTGAGGCGAAGCGATGCGATGCGATGCGATGCGATGCGATGGGATGCGATGCGATGCGATGCGATGCGATGCGATGTGATGCGAGGCGATGCGAGGCGATGCGAGGCGATGCGAGGCGATGCGGTGCGATGCGGTGCGATGCGATGCAATGCGATGCGATGCGATGCGATGGGATGCGATGCGATGCGATGCGATGCGATGCGATGCTAGGCGAGGTGAGGCGAAGCGATGCGATGCGATGCGAGGCGATGCGAGGCGATTCGATGCGATGCGATGCGGTGCGATGCGATGCGATGCGATGCGATGCAATGCGATGCGATGCGATGCGATGGGATGCGATGCGATGCGATGCGATGCGATGCGATGCTAGGCGAGGTGAGGCGAAGCGATGCGATGCGATGCGAGGCGATGCGAGGCGATTCGATGCGATGCGATGCGGTGCGATGCGATGCAATGCGATGCGATGCGATGCGATGGGATGCGATGCAATGCGATGCGATGCGATGCGATGCTAGGCGAGGTGAGGCGAAGCGATGCGATGCGATGCGAGGCGATGCGAGGCGATTCGATGCGATGCGATGCGATGCGGTGCGATGCGATGCGATGCGATGCGATGCGATGGGATGCGATGCGATGCGATGCGATGCGATGCTAGGCGAGGTGAGGCGAAGCGATGCGATGCGATGCGAGGCGATACGAGGCGATTCGATGCGATGCGATGCGGTGCGATGCGATGCGATGCGATGCGAGGCGATGTGATGCGATGCGGTGCGATGCGATGCCATGCGATGCGAGGCGATGCGATGCGATGAGATGCGATGCGATGCGAGGCGATGCGATGCGATGAGATGCGATGCGATGCGAGGCGATGCGAGGCGATGTGAGGCGATGCGATGCGATGCGATGCGATGCGATGCGATGCGATGCAATGCGGTGCGATGCGAGGCGATGTGATGCGAGGCGATGCGAGGCGATGTGAGGCGATGCGATGCGATGCGATGCGATGCGATGCGATGCGAGGCGATGCGAGGCGATTCGATGCGATGCGATGCGGTGCGATGCGATGCTATGCGATGCGAGGCGATGTGATGCGAGGCGATGCGAGGCGATGCGATGCGATGAGATGCGATGCGATGCGAGGCGATGCGAGGCGATGTGAGGCGATGAGATGCGATGCGAGGTGATGTGATGCGAGGCGATGCGAGGCGATGCGAGGCGATGTGATGCGAGGCGATGCGAGGCGATGCGATGCGATGAGATGCGATGCGATGCGAGGCGATGCGAGGCGATGTGAGGCGATGAGATGCGATGCGAGGTGATGTGATGCGAGGCGATGCGAGGCGATGCGAGGCGATGTGATGCGAGGCGATGCGAGGCGAGGCGAGGCGAGGCAAGGTGAGGCGCGGCGATGCGAGGCGATGCGATGCAATGCGATGCGAGGCGATGCGATGCAATGCGTGGTGATGTGATGCGAGGCGATGCGATGCGGTGCGATGCGGTGCGATGCGAGGCGATGCGATGCAATGCGATGCGAGGCGATGCGAGGCGATTCGATGCGATGCGATGCGGTGCGATGCGATGCGATGCGAGGCGATGTGATGCGAGGCGATGTGGTGCGATGCGATGCGAGGCGATGCGATGCGATGCGGTGCGATGCGGTGCGATGCGAGGCGATGCGAGGCGATTTGAGGCGATTCGATGCGATGCGATGCGGTGCGATGCGATGCGATGCGAGGCGATGGGATGCGAGGCGATGCGAGGCGATGCGATGCGATGCGATGCGAGGCGATGCGAGGCGATTCGATGCGATGCGATGCGGTGCGATGCGATGCGATGCGATGCGAGGCGATGTGATGCGAGGCGATGCGATGCGATGCGATGCGATGCTAGGCGAGGTGAGGCGAAGCGATTCGATGCGATGCGATGCGAGGCGATGGGATGCGAGGCGATGCGAGGCGATGCGATGCGATGCGATGAGATGCGATGCGATGCGATGCGATGCGATGCGATGCGATGCGGTGCGATGCGATGCCATGCGATGCGAGGCGATGCGATGCGATGAGATGCGATGCGATGCGAGGCGATGCGATGCGATGAGATGCGATGCGATGCGAGGCGATGCGAGGCGATGTGAGGCGATGCGATGCGATGCGATGCGATGCGATGCGATGCGAGGCGATGCGATGCAATGCGAGGTGATGCGATGCGAGGCGATGTGATGCGATGAGATGCGATGCGATGCGAGGCGATGCGATGCGATGCGATGCGATGCGATGCGATGCGATGCGATGCGATGCGATGCGATGCGATGCGATGCGATGCGGTGCGATGCGATGCCATGCGATGCGAGGCGATGCGATGCAATGCGAGGTGATGTGATGCGAGGCGATGCGATGCGGTGCGATGCGGTGCGATGCGATGCAATGCGATGCGATGCGATGCGGTGCGATGCGATGCCATGCGATGCGAGGCGATGCGATGCAATGCGAGGTGATGTGATGCGAGGCGATGCGAGGCGATGCGATGCGATGAGATGCGATGCGAGGCGATGCGATGCGATGCGATGCGATGCGATGCGATGCGATGCGATGCGATGCGATGCGATGCGATGCGATGCGATGCGGTGCGATGCGATGCCATGCGATGTGAGGCGATGCGATGCAATGCGAGGTGATGTGATGCGAGGCGATGCGATGCGGTGCGATGCGGTGCGATGCGATGCAATGCGATGCGAGGCGATGCGGTGCAATGCGAGGCGAGGCGATGCGATGCGATGCGGTGCGATGCGGTGCGATGCGATGCAATGCGATGCGATGCGAGGCGATGCGATGCAATGCGAGGTGATGTGATGCGAGGCGATGCGATGCGGCGCGATGCGGTGCGATGCGATGCAATGCGATGCGAGGCGATGCGATGCGATGCGGTGCGATGCGATGCGATGCGATGAGATGCGATGCGAGGCGATGCGATGCGATGCGATGCGATGCGATGCGATGCGATGCGATGCGATGCGATGCGGTGCGATGCGATGCCATGCGATGCGAGGCGATGCAATGCAATGCGAGGTGATGTGATGCGAGGCGATGCGATGCGGTGCGATGCGATGCCATGCGATGCGAGGCGATGCAATGCAATGCGATGCGATGAGATGCGATGCGATGCGATGCGAGGCGATGTGATGCGAGGCGATGTGGTGCGATGCGATGCGAGGCGATGCGATGCGATGCGGTGCGATGCGATGCGGTGCGATGCGGTGCGATGCGAGGCGATGCGAGGCGATTTGAGGCGATTCGATGCGATGCGATGCGGTGCGATGCGATGCGATGCGATGCGAGGCGATGGGATGCGAGGCGATGCGAGGCGATGCGATGCGATGCGATGCGAGGCGATGCTAGGCGAGGTGAGGCGAAGCGATGCGATGCGATGCGATGCGATGCGATGGGATGCGATGCGATGCGATGCGATGCGATGCGATGTGATGCGAGGCGATGCGAGGCGATGCGAGGCGATGCGAGGCGATGCGGTGCGATGCGGTGCGATGCGATGCAATGCGATGCGATGCGATGCGATGGGATGCGATGCGATGCGATGCGATGCGATGCGATGCTAGGCGAGGTGAGGCGAAGCGATGCGATGCGATGCGAGGCGATGCGAGGCGATTCGATGCGATGCGATGCGGTGCGATGCGATGCGATGCGATGCGATGCAATGCGATGCGATGCGATGCGATGGGATGCGATGCGATGCGATGCGATGCGATGCGATGCTAGGCGAGGTGAGGCGAAGCGATGCGATGCGATGCGAGGCGATGCGAGGCGATTCGATGCGATGCGATGCGGTGCGATGCGATGCAATGCGATGCGATGCGATGCGATGGGATGCGATGCAATGCGATGCGATGCGATGCGATGCTAGGCGAGGTGAGGCGAAGCGATGCGATGCGATGCGAGGCGATGCGAGGCGATTCGATGCGATGCGATGCGATGCGGTGCGATGCGATGCGATGCGATGCGATGCGATGGGATGCGATGCGATGCGATGCGATGCGATGCTAGGCGAGGTGAGGCGAAGCGATGCGATGCGATGCGAGGCGATACGAGGCGATTCGATGCGATGCGATGCGGTGCGATGCGATGCGATGCGATGCGAGGCGATGTGATGCGATGCGGTGCGATGCGATGCCATGCGATGCGAGGCGATGCGATGCGATGAGATGCGATGCGATGCGAGGCGATGCGATGCGATGAGATGCGATGCGATGCGAGGCGATGCGAGGCGATGTGAGGCGATGCGATGCGATGCGATGCGATGCGATGCGATGCGATGCGATGCGGTGCGATGCGAGGCGATGTGATGCGAGGCGATGCGAGGCGATGTGAGGCGATGCGATGCGATGCGATGCGATGCGATGCGATGCGAGGCGATGCTAGGCGAGGTGAGGCGAAGCGATGCGATGCGATGCGAGGCGATGCGAGGCGATTCGATGCGATGCGATGCGGTGCGATGCGATGCGATGCGATGCGATGCGATGGGATGCGATGCGATGCGATGCGATGCGATGCTAGGCGAGGTGAGGCGATGCGGTGCGATGCGATGCCATGCGATGCGAGGCGATGCGATGCGATGAGATGCGATGCGATGCGAGGCGATGCGATGCGATGAGATGCGATGCGATGCGAGGCGATGCGAGGCGATGTGAGGCGATGCGATGCGATGCGATGCGATGCGATGCGATGCGATGCGATGCGGTGCGATGCGAGGCGATGTGATGCGAGGCGATGCGATGCGATGCGATGCGATGCGATGCGATGCGGTGCGATGCGATGCAATGCGATGCGATGCGATGCGATGGGATGCGATGCAATGCGATGCGATGCGATGCGATGCTAGGCGAGGTGAGGCGAAGCGATGCGATGCGATGCGAGGCGATGCGAGGCGATTCGATGCGATGCGATGCGGTGCGATGCGATGCGATGCGATGCGATGCGATGGGATGCGATGCGATGCGATGCGATGCGATGCTAGGCGAGGTGAGGCGAAGCGATGCGATGCGATGCGAGGCGATACGAGGCGATTCGATGCGATGCGATGCGGTGCGATGCGATGCGATGCGATGCGAGGCGATGTGATGCGATGCGGTGCGATGCGATGCCATGCGATGCGAGGCGATGCGATGCGATGAGATGCGATGCGATGCGAGGCGATGCGATGCGATGAGATGCGATGCGATGCGAGGCGATGCGAGGCGATGTGAGGCGATGCGATGCGATGCGATGCGATGCGATGCGATGCGATGCGATGCGGTGCGATGCGAGGCGATGTGATGCGAGGCGATGCGAGGCGATGTGAGGCGATGCGATGCGATGCGATGCGATGCGATGCGATGCGAGGCGATGCGAGGCGATTCGATGCGATGCGATGCGGTGCGATGCGATGCTATGCGATGCGAGGCGATGTGATGCGAGGCGATGCGAGGCGATGCGATGCGATGAGATGCGATGCGATGCGAGGCGATGCGAGGCGATGTGAGGCGATGAGATGCGATGCGAGGTGATGTGATGCGAGGCGATGCGAGGCGATGCGAGGCGATGCGAGGCGATGTGATGCGAGGCGATGCGAGGCGATGCGATGCGATGAGATGCGATGCGATGCGAGGCGATGCGAGGCGATGTGAGGCGATGAGATGCGATGCGAGGTGATGTGATGCGAGGCGATGCGAGGCGATGCGAGGCGATGTGATGCGAGGCGATGCGAGGCGAGGCGAGGCGAGGCAAGGTGAGGCGCGGCGATGCGAGGCGATGCGATGCAATGCGATGCGAGGCGATGCGATGCAATGCGTGGTGATGTGATGCGAGGCGATGCGATGCGGTGCGAAGCGGTGCGATGCGAGGCGATGCGATGCAATGCGATGCGAGGCGATGCGAGGCGATTCGATGCGATGCGATGCGGTGCGATGCGATGCGATGCGATGCGAGGCGATGTGATGCGAGGCGATGTGGTGCGATGCGATGCGAGGCGATGCGATGCGATGCGGTGCGATGCGGTGCGATGCGAGGCGATTTGAGGCGATTCGATGCGATGCGATGCGGTGCGATGCGATGCGATGCGAGGCGATGGGATGCGAGGCGATGCGAGGCGATGCGATGCGATGCGATGCGAGGCGATGCGAGGCGATTCGATGCGATGCGATGCGGTGCGATGCGGTGCGATGCGATGCGATGCGATGCGAGGCGATGTGATGCGAGGCGATGCGATGCGATGCGATGCGATGCTAGGCGAGGTGAGGCGAAGCGATGCGATGCGATGCGATGCGGTGCGATGCGATGCGATGCGATGCGATGCAATGCGATGCGATGCGATGCGATGGGATGCGATGCGATGCGATGCGATGCGATGCGATGCTAGGCGAGGTGAGGCGAAGCGATGCGATGCGATGCGAGGCGATGCGAGGCGATTCGATGCGATGCGATGCGGTGCGATGCGATGCAATGCGATGCGATGCGATGCGATGGGATGCGATGCGATGCGATGCGATGCGATGCGATGCTAGGCGAGGTGAGGCGAAGCGATGCGATGCGATGCGAGGCGATGCGAGGCGATTCGATGCGATGGGATGCGATGCGATGCGATGCGATGCGATGCGATGCTAGGCGAGGTGAGGCGAAGCGATGCGATGCGATGCGAGGCGATGCGAGGCGATTCGATGCGATGCGATGCGGTGCGATGCGATGCAATGCGATGCGATGCGATGCGATGGGATGCGATGCGATGCGATGCGATGCGATGCGATGCTAGGCGAGGTGAGGCGAAGCGATGCGATGCGATGCGAGGCGATGCGAGGCGATTCGATGCGATGCGATGCGGTGCGATGCGATGCGATGCGATGCGATGCGATGGGATGCGATGCGATGCGATGCGATGCGATGCTAGGCGAGGTGAGGCGAAGCGATGCGATGCGATGCGAGGCGATGCGAGGCGGTTCGATGCGATGCGATGCGGTGCGATGCGATGCGATGCGATGCGAGGCGATGTGATGCGAGGCGATGCGAGGCGATGCGATGCGATGAGATGCGATGCGATGCGATGCGATGCGATGCGATGCGATGCGGTGCGATGCGATGCCATGCGATGCGAGGCGATGCGATGCGATGAGATGCGATGCGATGCGAGGCGATGCGATGCGATGAGATGCGATGCGATGCGAGGCGATGCGAGGCGATGTGAGGCGATGCGATGCGATGCGATGCGATGCGATGCGATGCGATGCGATGCGGTGCGATGCGATGCCATGCGATGCGAGGCGATGCGATGCAATGCGAGGTGATGTGATGCGAGGCGATGCGATGCGATGAGATGCGATGCGATGCGAGGCGATGCGATGCGATGAGATGCGATGCGATGCGAGGCGATGCGATGCGATGCGAGGCGATGTGATGCGAGGCGATGCGAGGCGATGTGAGGCGATGCGATGCGATGCGATGCGATGCGATGCGATGCGATGCGATGCGGTGCGATGCGATGCCATGCGATGCGAGGCGATGCGATGCGATGAGATGCGATGCGATGCGAGGCGATGCGATGCGATGAGATGCGATGCGATGCGAGGCGATGCGAGGCGATGTGAGGCGATGCGATGCGATGCGATGCGATGCGATGCGATGCGATGCGATGCGATGCGGTGCGATGCGATGCCATGCGATGCGAGGCGATGCGATGCAATGCGAGGTGATGTGATGCGAGGCGATGCGATGCGGTGCGATGCGGTGCGATGCAATGCAATGCGATGCGAGGCGATGCGGTGCAATGCGAGGCGAGGCGATGCGATGCGATGCGGTGCGATGCGGTGCGATGCGATGCAATGCGATGCGAGGCGATGCGATGCGATGCGGTGCGATGCGGTGCGATGCGATGCAATGCGATGCGATGCGAGGCGATGCGATGCAATGCGAGGTGATGTGATGCGAGGCGATGCGATGCGAGGCGATGCGAGGTAATGCGATGCGATGCGATGCGATGCGATGCTATGGGATGCGATGCGATGCGATGCGATGCGATGCGATGCGAGGCGAGGCGATGCAATGCGAGGCGAGGCGATGCGATGCGATGCGATGCGATGCGATGCGATGCGATGCGATGCGATGCGATGCGATGCGATGCTAGGCGAGGCGAGGCGAGGCGATGCGATGCGATGCGAGGCGATGCGAGGCGATTCGATGCGATGCGATGCGGTGCGATGCGATGCTATGCGATGCGAGGCGATGTGATGCGAGGCGATGCGAGGCGATGCGATGCGATGAGATGCGATGCGATGCGAGGCGATGCGAGGCGATGTGAGGCGATGAGATGCGATGCGAGGTGATGTGATGCGAGGCGATGCGAGGCGATGAGAGGCGATGTGATGCGAGGCGATGCGAGGCGAGGCGAGGCGAGGCAAGGTGAGGCGCGGCGATGCGAGGCGATGCGATGCAATGCGATGCGAGGCGATGCGATGCAATGCGTGGTGATGTTATGCGAGGCGATGCGATGCGGTGCGATGCGGTGCGATGCGAGGCGATGTGATGCGAGGCGATGCGAGGCGATGCGATGCGAGGCGATGCGAGGCGATGTGAGGCGATTCGATGCGATGCGATGCGGTGCGATGCGATGCGATGCGATGCGAGGCGATGTGATGCGAGGCGATGCGAGGCGATGCGATGCGATGAGATGCGATGCGATGAGATGCGATGCGAAGCGATGTGAGGCGATGAGATGCGATGCAATGCGATGCGATGCGATACGATGTGATGCGAGGTAATGCGATGAGATGCGAGGCGATGCGATGCGGTGCGATGCGAGGCGATGTGATGCGATGCGATGCGAGGCGATGCGATGCGATGCGGTGCGATGCGGTGCGATGCGATGCAATGCGATGCGAGGCGATGCGATGCAAAGCGAGGTGATGTAATGCGAGGCGATGCGAGGCGATGCGATGCGATGCGATGCGATGCGATGTGATGCGAGGTAATGCGATGCGATGCGATGCGATGCGATGCGATGCGATGCTATGGGATGCGATGCGATGCGATGCGATGCGATGCGATGCGAGGCGAGGCGATGCAATGCGAGGCGAGGCGATGCGATGCGATGCGATGCGATGCGATGCGATGCGATGCGATGCGATGCGATGCGATGCGATGCTAGGCGAGGCGAGGCGAGGCGATGCGATGCGATGCGAGGCGATGCGAGGCGATTCGATGCGATGCGATGCGGTGCGATGCGATGCTATGCGATGCGAGGCGATGTGATGCGAGGCGATGCGAGGCGATGCGATGCGATGAGATGCGATGCGATGCGAGGCGATGCGAGGCGATGTGAGGCGATGAGATGCGATGCGAGGTGATGTGATGCGAGGCGATGCGAGGCGATGTGATGCGAGGCGATGCGAGGCGAGGCGAGGCGAGGCAAGGTGAGGCGCGGCGATGCGAGGCGATGCGATGCAATGCGATGCGAGGCGATGCGATGCAATGCGTGGTGATGTGATGCGAGGCGATGCGATGCGGTGCGATGCGGTGCGATGCGAGGCGATGCGATGCAATGCGATGCGAGGCGATGCGATGCAATGCGTGGTGATGTGATGCGAGGCGATGCGATGCGGTGCAATGCGAGGCGATGCGATGCGATTCGATGCAATGCGATGCGATGCGATGCGATGTGATGCGAGGTAATGCGATGAGATGCGAGGCGATGCGATGCGGTGCGATGCGAGGCGATGTGGTGCGATGCGATGCGAGGCGATGCGTTGCGATGCGGTGCGATGCGGTGCGATGCGAGGCGATGCGAGGCGATGTGAGGCGATTCGATGCGATGCGATGCGGTGCGATGCGATGCGATGCGATGCGAGGCGATGTGATGCGAGGCGATGCGAGGCGATGCGATGCGATGAGATGCAAAGCGATGCGAGGCGATGCGAAGCGATGTGAGGCGATGAGATGCGATGCGAGGTGATGTGATGCGAGGCGATGTGATGCGAGGCGATGCGAGGCGATGCGATGCGATGCGATGCGAGGCGATGTGATGCGAGGCGATGCGAGGCGATGCGATGCGATGAGATGCGATGCGATGCGATGCGATGCGAAGCGATGTGAGGCGATGAGATGCGATGCGAGGTGATGTGATGCGAGGCGATGCGAGGCGATGCGATGCGATGCGATGCGAGGCGATGCGATGTGATGCGAGGTAATGAGATGCGATGCGATGCGATGCGATGCGATGCGATGCGATGCGATGCGATGCGATGCTATGGGATGCGATGCGATGCGATGCGATGCGATGCGATGCGAGGCGAGGCGATGCAATGCGAGGCGAGGCGATGCGATGCGATGCGATGCGATGCGATGCGATGCGATGCGATGCGATGCGATGCGATGCGATGCTAGGCGAGGCGAGGCGAGGCGATGCGATGCGATGCGAGGCGATGCGAGGCGATTCGATGCGATGCGATGCGGTGCGATGCGATGCTATGCGATGCGAGGCGATGTGATGCGAGGCGATGCGAGGCGATGCGATGCGATGAGATGCGATGCGATGCGAGGCGATGCGAGGCGATGTGAGGCGATGAGATGCGATGCGAGGTGATGTGATGCGAGGCGATGCGAGGCGATGCGAGGCGATGTGATGCGAGGCGATGCGAGGCGAGGCGAGGCGAGGCAAGGTGAGGCGCGGCGATGCGAGGCGATGCGATGCAATGCGATGCGAGGCGATGCGATGCGATGCGAGGTGATGTGATGCGAGGCGATGCGAGGCGATGCGAGGCGATGTGATGCGATGCGATGCGATGCGATGCGATGCGATGCGATGCGATGCGATGTGATGCGAGGCGATGCGAGGCGATGCGAGGCGATGCGAGGCGATGCGAGGCGATGCGGTGCGATGCGGTGCGATGCGATGCAATGCGATGCGATGCGATGCGATGGGATGCGATGCGATGCGATGCGATGCGATGCGATGCTAGGCGAGGTGAGGCGAAGCGATGCGATGCGATGCGAGGCGATGCGAGGCGATTCGATGCGATGCGATGCGGTGCGATGCGATGCGATGCGATGCGAGGCGATGTGATGCGAGGCGATGCGATGCGATGCGATGCGATGCTAGGCGAGGTGAGGCGAAGCGATGCGATGCGATGCGATGCGATGCGATGGGATGCGATGCGATGCGATGCGATGCGATGCGATGTGATGCGAGGCGATGCGAGGCGATGCGAGGCGATGCGAGGCGATGCGGTGCGATGCGGTGCGATGCGATGCAATGCGATGCGATGCGATGCGATGGGATGCGATGCGATGCGATGCGATGCGATGCGATGCTAGGCGAGGTGAGGCGAAGCGATGCGATGCGATGCGAGGCGATGCGAGGCGATTCGATGCGATGCGATGCGGTGCGATGCGATGCGATGCGATGCGAGGCGATGTGATGCGAGGCGATGCGATGCGATGCGATGCGATGCTAGGCGAGGTGAGGCGAAGCGATGCGATGCGATGCGATGCGATGCGATGGGATGCGATGCGATGCGATGCGATGCGATGCGATGTGATGCGAGGCGATGCGAGGCGATGCGAGGCGATGCGAGGCGATGCGGTGCGATGCGGTGCGATGCGATGCAATGCGATGCGATGCGATGCGATGGGATGCGATGCGATGCGATGCGATGCGATGCGATGCTAGGCGAGGTGAGGCGAAGCGATGCGATGCGATGCGAGGCGATGCGAGGCGATTCGATGCGATGCGATGCGGTGCGATGCGATGCGATGCGATGCGATGCAATGCGATGCGATGCGATGCGATGGGATGCGATGCGATGCGATGCGATGCGATGCGATGCGATGCGGTGCGATGCGATGCAATGCGATGCGATGCGATGCGATGCGATGGGATGCGATGCGATGCGATGCGATGCGATGCTAGGCGAGGTGAGGCAAAGCGATGCGATGCGATGCGAGGCGATGCGAGGCGATTCGATGCGATGCGATGCGGTGCGATGCGATGCAATGCGATGCGATGCGATGCGATGGGATGCGATGCGATGCGATGCGATGCGATGCGATGCTAGGCGAGGTGAGGCGAAGCGATGCGAAGCAATGCGAGGCGATGCGAGGCGATTCGATGCGATGCGATGCGGTGCGATGCGATGCGATGCGATGCGATGCGATGGGATGCGATGCGATGCGATGCGATGCGATGCGATGCTAGGCGAGGTGAGGCGAAGCGATGCGATGCGATGCGAGGCGATGCGAGGCGATTCGATGCGATGCGATGCGGTGCGATGCGATGCGATGCGATGCGAGGCGATGTGATGCGAGGCGATGCGAGGCGATGCGATGCGATGAGATGCGATGCGATGCGATGCGATGCGATGCGATGCGATGCGGTGCGATGCGATGCCATGCGATGCGAGGCGATGCGATGCGATGAGATGCGATGCGATGCGAGGCGATGCGATGCGATGAGATGCGATGCGATGCGAGGCGATGCGAGGCGATGTGAGGCGATGCGATGCGATGCGATGCGATGCGATGCGATGCGATGCGATGCGGTGCGATGCGATGCCATGCGATGCGAGGCGATGCGATGCAATGCGAGGTGATGTGATGCGAGGCGATGTGATGCGAGGCGATGCGATGCGATGAGATGCGATGCGATGCGAGGCGATGCGATGCGATGAGATGCGATGCGATGCGAGGCGATGCGATGCGATGCGAGGCGATGTGATGCGAGGCGATGCGAGGCGATGTGAGGCGATGCGATGCGATGCGATGCGATGCGATGCGATGCGGTGCGATGCGATGCCATGCGATGCGAGGCGATGCGATGCGATGAGATGCGATGCGATGCGAGGCGATGCGATGCGATGAGATGCGATGCGATGCGAGGCGATGCGAGGCGATGTGAGGCGATGCGATGCGATGCGATGCGATGCGATGCGATGCGATGCGATGCGGTGCGATGCGATGCCATGCGATGCGAGGCGATGCGATGCAATGCGAGGTGATGTGATGCGAGGCGATGCGATGCGGTGCGATGCGGTGCGATGCAATGCAATGCGATGCGAGGCGATGCGGTGCAATGCGAGGCGAGGCGATGCGATGCGATGCGGTGCGATGCGGTGCGATGCGATGCAATGCGATGCGAGGCGATGCGATGCGATGCGGTGCGATGCGGTGCGATGCGATGCAATGCGATGCGATGCGAGGCGATGCGATGCAATGCGAGGTGATGTGATGCGAGGCGATGCGATGCGAGGCGATGCGAGGTAATGCGATGCGATGCGATGCGATGCGATGCGATGCGATGCTATGGGATGCGATGCGATGCGATGCGATGCGATGCGATGCGAGGCGAGGCGATGCAATGCGAGGCGAGGCGATGCGATGCGATGCGATGCGATGCGATGCGATGCGATGCGATGCGATGCGATGCGATGCGATGCTAGGCGAGGCGGTGCGATGCGATGCGATGCGATGCGAGGCGATGTGATGCGAGGCGATGCGAGGCGATGCGATGCGATGAGATGCGATGCGATGAGATGCGATGCGAAGCGATGTGAGGCGATGAGATGCGATGCGAGGTGATGTGATGCGAGGCGATGTGATGCGAGGCGATGCGAGGCGATGCGATGCGATGCGATGCGAGGCGATGTGATGTGATGCGATGCGATGCGATGCGATGCGATGCGATGCTATGGGATGCGATGCGATGCGATGCGATGCGATGCGATGCGAGGCGAGGCGATGCAATGCGAGGCGAGGCGATGCGATGCGATGCGATGCGATGCGAGGCGATGCGATGTGATGCGAGGTAATGCGATGCGATGCGATGCGATGCGATGCGATGCGATGCGATGCGATGCGATGCTATGGGATGCGATGCGATGCGATGCGATGCGATGCGATGCGAGGCGAGGCGATGCAATGCGATGCGATGCGAGGCGATGCGAGGCGATGCGATGTGATGCGAGGTAATGCGATGCGATGCGATGCGATGCGATGCGATGCGATGCTATGGGATGCGATGCGATGCGATGCGATGCGATGCGATGCGAGGCGAGGCGATGCAATGCGAGGCGAGGCGATGCGATGCGATGCGATGCGATGCGATGCGATGCGATGCGATGCGATGCGATGCGATGCGATGCTAGGCGATGCGGTGCGATGCGATGCAATGCGATGCGATGCGATGCGATGCGATGGGATGCGATGCGATGCGATGCGATGCGATGCTAGGCGAGGTGAGGCAAAGCGATGCGATGCGATGCGAGGCGATGCGAGGCGATTCGATGCGATGCGATGCGGTGCGATGCGATGCAATGCGATGCGATGCGATGCGATGGGATGCGATGCGATGCGATGCGATGCGATGCGATGCTAGGCGAGGTGAGGCGAAGCGATGCGAAGCAATGCGAGGCGATGCGAGGCGATTCGATGCGATGCGATGCGGTGCGATGCGATGCGATGCGATGCGATGCGATGGGATGCGATGCGATGCGATGCGATGCGATGCGATGCTAGGCGAGGTGAGGCGAAGCGATGCGATGCGATGCGAGGCGATGCGAGGCGATTCGATGCGATGCGATGCGGTGCGATGCGATGCGATGCGATGCGAGGCGATGTGATGCGAGGCGATGCGAGGCGATGCGATGCGATGAGATGCGATGCGATGCGATGCGATGCGATGCGATGCGATGCGGTGCGATGCGATGCCATGCGATGCGAGGCGATGCGATGCGATGAGATGCGATGCGATGCGAGGCGATGCGATGCGATGAGATGCGATGCGATGCGAGGCGATGCGAGGCGATGTGAGGCGATGCGATGCGATGCGATGCGATGCGATGCGATGCGATGCGATGCGGTGCGATGCGATGCCATGCGATGCGAGGCGATGCGATGCAATGCGAGGTGATGTGATGCGAGGCGATGTGATGCGAGGCGATGCGATGCGATGAGATGCGATGCGATGCGAGGCGATGCGATGCGATGAGATGCGATGCGATGCGAGGCGATGCGATGCGATGCGAGGCGATGTGATGCGAGGCGATGCGAGGCGATGTGAGGCGATGCGATGCGATGCGATGCGATGCGATGCGATGCGGTGCGATGCGATGCCATGCGATGCGAGGCGATGCGATGCGATGAGATGCGATGCGATGCGAGGCGATGCGATGCGATGAGATGCGATGCGATGCGAGGCGATGCGAGGCGATGTGAGGCGATGCGATGCGATGCGATGCGATGCGATGCGATGCGATGCGATGCGGTGCGATGCGATGCCATGCGATGCGAGGCGATGCGATGCAATGCGAGGTGATGTGATGCGAGGCGATGCGATGCGGTGCGATGCGGTGCGATGCAATGCAATGCGATGCGAGGCGATGCGGTGCAATGCGAGGCGAGGCGATGCGATGCGATGCGGTGCGATGCGGTGCGATGCGATGCAATGCGATGCGAGGCGATGCGATGCGATGCGGTGCGATGCGGTGCGATGCGATGCAATGCGATGCGATGCGAGGCGATGCGATGCAATGCGAGGTGATGTGATGCGAGGCGATGCGATGCGAGGCGATGCGAGGTAATGCGATGCGATGCGATGCGATGCGATGCGATGCGATGCTATGGGATGCGATGCGATGCGATGCGATGCGATGCGATGCGAGGCGAGGCGATGCAATGCGAGGCGAGGCGATGCGATGCGATGCGATGCGATGCGATGCGATGCGATGCGATGCGATGCGATGCGATGCGATGCTAGGCGAGGCGGTGCGATGCGATGCGATGCGATGCGAGGCGATGTGATGCGAGGCGATGCGAGGCGATGCGATGCGATGAGATGCGATGCGATGAGATGCGATGCGAAGCGATGTGAGGCGATGAGATGCGATGCGAGGTGATGTGATGCGAGGCGATGTGATGCGAGGCGATGCGAGGCGATGCGATGCGATGCGATGCGAGGCGATGTGATGTGATGCGATGCGATGCGATGCGATGCGATGCGATGCTATGGGATGCGATGCGATGCGATGCGATGCGATGCGATGCGAGGCGAGGCGATGCAATGCGAGGCGAGGCGATGCGATGCGATGCGATGCGATGCGAGGCGATGCGATGTGATGCGAGGTAATGCGATGCGATGCGATGCGATGCGATGCGATGCGATGCGATGCGATGCGATGCTATGGGATGCGATGCGATGCGATGCGATGCGATGCGATGCGAGGCGAGGCGATGCAATGCGATGCGATGCGAGGCGATGCGAGGCGATGCGATGTGATGCGAGGTAATGCGATGCGATGCGATGCGATGCGATGCGATGCGATGCTATGGGATGCGATGCGATGCGATGCGATGCGATGCGATGCGAGGCGAGGCGATGCAATGCGAGGCGAGGCGATGCGATGCGATGCGATGCGATGCGATGCGATGCGATGCGATGCGATGCGATGCGATGCGATGCTAGGCGAGGCGAGGCGAGGCGATGCGATGCGATGCGAGGCGATGCGAGGCGATTCGATGCGATGCGATGCGGTGCGATGCGATGCTATGCGATGCGAGGCGATGTGATGCGAGGCGATGCGAGGCGATGCGATGCGATGAGATGCGATGCGATGCGAGGCGATGCGAGGCGATGTGAGGCGATGAGATGCGAGGCGATGCGAGGCGAGGCGAGGCGATGCGATGCGAGGCGATGCGATGTGATGCGAGGTAATGCGATGCGATGCGATGCGATGCGATGCGATGCGATGCTATGGGATGCGATGCGATGCGATGCGATGCGATGCGATGCGAGGTAATGCGATGCGAGGCGATGCGAGGCGATGCGATGCGATGCGATGCGAGGCGATGCGATGTGATGCGAGGTAATGCGATGCGATGCGATGCGATGCGATGCGATGCGATGCTATGGGATGCGATGCGATGCGATGCGATGCGATGCGATGCGAGGCGAGGCGATGCAATGCGAGGCGAGGCGATGCGATGCGATGCGATGCGATGCGATGCGATGCGATGCGATGCGATGCGATGCGATGCGATGCTAGGCGAGGCGAGGCGAGGCGATGCGATGCGATGCGAGGCGATGCGAGGCGATTCGATGCGATGCGATGCGGTGCGATGCGATGCTATGCGATGCGAGGCGATGTGATGCGAGGCGATGCGAGGCGATGCGATGCGATGAGATGCGATGCGATGCGAGGCGATGCGAGGCGATGTGAGGCGATGCGATGCGGTGCGATGCGATGCCATGCGATGCGAGGCGATGCAATGCAATGCGATGCGATGAGATGCGATGCGATGCGATGCGATGCGATGCGATGCGATGCGGTGCGATGCGATGCCATGCGATGCGAGGCGATGCGATGCGATGCCATGCGATGCGAGGCGATGCAATGCAATGCGAGGTGATGCGATGCGATTCGATGCAATGCGATGCGATGCGATGCGATGCGATGCGATGCGGTGCGATGCGATGCCATGCGATGCGAGGCGATGCGGTGCAATGCGAGGCGATGCGATGCGATTCGATGCAATGCGATGCGATGCGATGCGATGCGATGCGATGCGGTGCGATGCGATGCCATGCGATGCGAGGCGATGCAATGCAATGCGATGCGATGAGATGCGATGCGATGCGATGCGATGCGATGCGATGCGATGCGGTGCGATGCGATGCCATGCGATGCGAGGCGATGCAATGCAATGCGAGGTGATGTGATGCGAGGCGATGCGATGCGGTGCGATGCGATGCCATGCGATGCGAGGCGATGCAATGCAATGCGATGCGATGAGATGCGATGCGATGCGATGCGAGGCGATGCGATTCGATGCGGTGCGATGCGATGCAATGCGATGCGATGCGATGCTAGGCGAGGTGAGGCAAAGCGATGCGATGCGATGCGAGGCGATGCGAGGCGATTCGATGCGATGCGATGCGGTGCGATGCGATGCAATGCGATGCGATGCGATGCGATGGGATGCGATGCGATGCGATGCGATGCGATGCGATGCTAGGCGAGGTGAGGCGAAGCGATGCGAAGAGATGCGAGGCGATGCGAGGCGATTCGATGCGATGCGATGCGGTGCGATGCGATGCGATGCGATGCGATGCGATGGGATGCGATGCGATGCGATGCGATGCGATGCGATGCTAGGCGAGGTGAGGCGAAGCGATGCGATGCGATGCGAGGCGATGCGAGGCGATTCGATGCGATGCGATGCGGTGCGATGCGATGCGATGCGATGCGAGGCGATGTGATGCGAGGCGATGCGAGGCGATGCGATGCGATGAGATGCGATGCGATGCGATGCGATGCGATGCGATGCGATGCGGTGCGATGCGATGCCATGCGATGCGAGGCGATGCGATGCGATGAGATGCGATGCGATGCGAGGCGATGCGATGCGATGAGATGCGATGCGATGCGAGGCGATGCGAGGCGATGTGAGGCGATGCGATGCGATGCGATGCGATGCGATGCGATGCGATGCGATGCGGTGCGATGCGATGCCATGCGATGCGAGGCGATGCGATGCAATGCGAGGTGATGTGATGCGAGGCGATGCGATGCGATGAGATGCGATGCGATGCGAGGCGATGCGATGCGATGCGAGGCGATGTGATGCGAGGCGATGCGAGGCGATGTGAGGCGATGCGATGCGATGCGATGCGATGCGATGCGATGCGGTGCGATGCGATGCCATGCGATGCGAGGCGATGCGATGCGATGAGATGCGATGCGATGCGAGGCGATGCGATGCGATGAGATGCGATGCGATGCGAGGCGATGCGAGGCGATGTGAGGCGATGCGATGCGATGCGATGCGATGCGATGCGATGCGATGCGATGCGATGCGGTGCGATGCGATGCCATGCGATGCGAGGCGATGCGATGCAATGCGAGGTGATGTGATGCGAGGCGATGCGATGCGGTGCGATGCGGTGCGATGCAATGCAATGCGATGCGAGGCGATGCGGTGCAATGCGAGGCGAGGCGATGCGATGCGATGCGGTGCGATGCGGTGCGATGCGATGCAATGCGATGCGAGGCGATGCGATGCGATGCGGTGCGATGCGGTGCGATGCGATGCAATGCGATGCGATGCGAGGCGATGCGATGCAATGCGAGGTGATGTGATGCGAGGCGATGCGATGCGAGGCGATGCGAGGTAATGCGATGCGATGCGATGCGATGCGATGCGATGCGATGCTATGGGATGCGATGCGATGCGATGCGATGCGATGCGATGCGAGGCGAGGCGATGCAATGCGAGGCGAGGCGATGCGATGCGATGCGATGCGATGCGATGCGATGCGATGCGATGCGATGCGATGCGATGCGATGCTAGGCGAGGCGGTGCGATGCGATGCGATGCGATGCGAGGCGATGTGATGCGAGGCGATGCGAGGCGATGCGATGCGATGAGATGCGATGCGATGAGATGCGATGCGAAGCGATGTGAGGCGATGAGATGCGATGCGAGGTGATGTGATGCGAGGCGATGTGATGCGAGGCGATGCGAGGCGATGCGATGCGATGCGATGCGAGGCGATGTGATGTGATGCGATGCGATGCGATGCGATGCGATGCGATGCTATGGGATGCGATGCGATGCGATGCGATGCGATGCGATGCGAGGCGAGGCGATGCAATGCGAGGCGAGGCGATGCGATGCGATGCGATGCGATGCGAGGCGATGCGATGTGATGCGAGGTAATGCGATGCGATGCGATGCGATGCGATGCGATGCGATGCGATGCGATGCGATGCTATGGGATGCGATGCGATGCGATGCGATGCGATGCGATGCGAGGCGAGGCGATGCAATGCGATGCGATGCGAGGCGATGCGAGGCGATGCGATGTGATGCGAGGTAATGCGATGCGATGCGATGCGATGCGATGCGATGCGATGCTATGGGATGCGATGCGATGCGATGCGATGCGATGCGATGCGAGGCGAGGCGATGCAATGCGAGGCGAGGCGATGCGATGCGATGCGATGCGATGCGATGCGATGCGATGCGATGCGATGCGATGCGATGCGATGCTAGGCGAGGCGAGGCGAGGCGATGCGATGCGATGCGAGGCGATGCGAGGCGATTCGATGCGATGCGATGCGGTGCGATGCGATGCTATGCGATGCGAGGCGATGTGATGCGAGGCGATGCGAGGCGATGCGATGCGATGAGATGCGATGCGATGCGAGGCGATGCGAGGCGATGTGAGGCGATGAGATGCGAGGCGATGCGAGGCGAGGCGAGGCGATGCGATGCGAGGCGATGCGATGTGATGCGAGGTAATGCGATGCGATGCGATGCGATGCGATGCGATGCTATGGGATGCGATGCGATGCGATGCGATGCGATGCGATGCGAGGTAATGCGATGCGAGGCGATGCGAGGCGATGCGATGCGATGCGATGCGAGGCGATGCGATGTGATGCGAGGTAATGCGATGCGATGCGATGCGATGCGATGCGATGCGATGCTATGGGATGCGATGCGATGCGATGCGATGCGATGCGATGCGATGCGAGGCGAGGCGATGCAATGCGAGGCGAGGCGATGCGATGCGATGCGATGCGATGCGATGCGATGCGATGCGATGCGATGCGATGCGATGCGATGCTAGGCGAGGCGAGGCGAGGCGATGCGATGCGATGCGAGGCGATGCGAGGCGATTCGATGCGATGCGATGCGGTGCGATGCGATGCTATGCGATGCGAGGCGATGTGATGCGAGGCGATGCGAGGCGATGCGATGCGATGAGATGCGATGCGATGCGAGGCGATGCGAGGCGATGTGAGGCGATGAGATGCGAGGCGATGCGAGGCGAGGCGAGGCGAGGCAAGGTGAGGCGCGGCGATGCGAGGCGGTGCAATGCGAGGCGATGCGATGCGATTCGATGCAATGCGATGCGATGCGATGCGATGTGATGCGAGGTAATGCGATGAGATGCGAGGCGATGCGATGCGGTGCGATGCGAGGCGATGTGGTGCGATGCGATGCGAGGCGATGCGATGCGATGCGGTGCGATGCGGTGCGATGCGAGGCGATGCGAGGCGATGTGAGGCGATTCGATGCGATGCGATGCGGTGCGATGCGATGCGATGCGATGCGAGGCGATGCGATGCAATGCGAGGTGATGTGATGCGAGGCGATGCGAGGCGATGCGATGCGATGAGATGCGATGCGAGGCGATGCGATGCGATGCGATGCGATGCGATGCGATGCGATGCGATGCGATGCGATGCGATGCGATGCGGTGCGATGCGATGCCATGCGATGCGAGGCGATGCGATGCAATGCGAGGTGATGTGATGCGAGGCGATGCGATGCGGTGCGATGCGGTGCGATGCGATGCAATGCGATGCGAGGCGATGCGGTGCAATGCGAGGCGAGGCGATGCGATGCGATGCGGTGCGATGCGGTGCGATGCGATGCAATGCGATGCGATGCGAGGCGATGCGATGCAATGCGAGGTGATGTGATGCGAGGCGATGCGATGCGGTGCGATGCGGTGCGATGCGATGCAATGCGATGCGAGGCGATGCGATGCGATGCGGTGCGATGCGATGCGATGCGATGAGATGCGATGCGAGGCGATGCGATGCGATGCGATGCGATGCGATGCGATGCGATGCGATGCGATGCGATGCGGTGCGATGCGATGCCATGCGATGCGAGGCGATGCAATGCAATGCGAGGTGATGTGATGCGAGGCGATGCGATGCGGTGCGATGCGATGCCATGCGATGCGAGGCGATGCAATGCAATGCGATGCGATGAGATGCGATGCGATGCGATGCGAGGCGATGCGATTCGATGCGGTGCGATGCGATGCAATGCGATGCGAGGCGATGCGATGCGATGCGGTGCGATGCGGTGCGATGCGATGCAATGCGATGCGATGCGAGGCGATGCGATGCAATGCGATGCGATGCGATGCAATGCGATGCAATGCGAGGCGATGCAATGCAATGCGATGCGATGCGATGCAATGCGATGCAATGCGATGCGAGACGATGTGATGCGAGGCGATGCGAGGCGATGCGAGGCGATGCGATGCGATGCGGTGCGATGCGGTGCGATGCGATGCAATGCGATGCGATGCGAGGCGATGCAATGCAATGCGATGCGATGCGATGCAATGCGATGCAATGCGATGCGATGCGAGGCGATGCGATGCGATGCGGTGCGATGCGATGCGATGAGATGCGATGCGATGCGAGGCGATGCGATGCGAGACGATGTGATGCGAGGCGATGAGATGCGATGCGAGGCGATGCGATGCAATGCGATGCGATGCGATGCGATGGGATGCGATGCGATGCGATGCGATGCGATGCGATGCTAGGCGAGGTGAGGCGAAGCGATGCGATGCGATGCGATGCGATGCGATGGGATGCGATGCGATGCGATGCGATGCGATGCGATGTGATGCGAGGCGATGCGAGGCGATGCGAGGCGATGCGAGGCGATGCGGTGCGATGCGGTGCGATGCGATGCAATGCGATGCGATGCGATGCGATGGGATGCGATGCGATGCGATGCGATGCGATGCGATGCTAGGCGAGGTGAGGCGAAGCGATGCGATGCGATGCGAGGCGATGCGAGGCGATTCGATGCGATGCGATGCGGTGCGATGCGATGCGATGCGATGCGAGGCGATGTGATGCGAGGCGATGCGATGCGATGCGATGCGATGCTAGGCGAGGTGAGGCGAAGCGATGCGATGCGATGCGATGCGATGCGATGGGATGCGATGCGATGCGATGCGATGCGATGCGATGTGATGCGAGGCGATGCGAGGCGATGCGAGCCGATGCGAGGCGATGCGGTGCGATGCGGTGCGATGCGATGCAATGCGATGCGATGCGATGCGATGCGATGGGATGCGATGCGATGCGATGCGATGCGATGCTAGGCGAGGTGAGGCAAAGCGATGCGATGCGATGCGAGGCGATGCGAGGCGATTCGATGCGATGCGATGCGGTGCGATGCGATGCAATGCGATGCGATGCGATGCGATGGGATGCGATGCGATGCGATGCGATGCGATGCGATGCTAGGCGAGGTGAGGCGAAGCGATGCGATGCGATGCGAGGCGATGCGAGGCGATTCGATGCGATGCGATGCGGTGCGATGCGATGCGATGCGATGCGATGCGATGGGATGCGATGCGATGCGATGCGATGCGATGCGATGCTAGGCGAGGTGAGGCGAAGCGATGCGATGCGATGCGAGGCGATGCGAGGCGATTCGATGCGATGCGATGCGGTGCGATGCGATGCGATGCGATGCGAGGCGATGTGATGCGAGGCGATGCGAGGCGATGCGATGCGATGAGATGCGATGCGATGCGATGCGATGCGATGCGATGCGATGCGGTGCGATGCGATGCCATGCGATGCGAGGCGATGCGATGCGATGAGATGCGATGCGATGCGAGGCGATGCGATGCGATGAGATGCGATGCGATGCGAGGCGATGCGAGGCGATGTGAGGCGATGCGATGCGATGCGATGCGATGCGATGCGATGCGATGCGATGCGGTGCGATGCGATGCCATGCGATGCGAGGCGATGCGATGCAATGCGAGGTGATGTGATGCGAGGCGATGCGATGCGATGAGATGCGATGCGATGCGAGGCGATGCGATGCGATGAGATGCGATGCGATGCGAGGCGATGCGATGCGATGCGAGGCGATGTGATGCGAGGCGATGCGAGGCGATGTGAGGCGATGCGATGCGATGCGATGCGATGCGATGCGATGCGATGCGATGCGGTGCGATGCGATGCCATGCGATGCGAGGCGATGCGATGCGATGAGATGCGATGCGATGCGAGGCGATGCGATGCGATGAGATGCGATGCGATGCGAGGCGATGCGAGGCGATGTGAGGCGATGCGATGCGATGCGATGCGATGCGATGCGATGCGATGCGATGCGATGCGGTGCGATGCGATGCCATGCGATGCGAGGCGATGCGATGCAATGCGAGGTGATGTGATGCGAGGCGATGCGATGCGGTGCGATGCGGTGCGATGCAATGCAATGCGATGCGAGGCGATGCGGTGCAATGCGAGGCGAGGCGATGCGATGCGATGCGGTGCGATGCGGTGCGATGCGATGCAATGCGATGCGAGGCGATGCGATGCGATGCGGTGCGATGCGGTGCGATGCGATGCAATGCGATGCGATGCGAGGCGATGCGATGCAATGCGAGGTGATGTGATGCGAGGCGATGCGATGCGAGGCGATGCGAGGTAATGCGATGCGATGCGATGCGATGCGATGCGATGCGATGCTATGGGATGCGATGCGATGCGATGCGATGCGATGCGATGCGAGGCGAGGCGATGCAATGCGAGGCGAGGCGATGCGATGCGATGCGATGCGATGCGATGCGATGCGATGCGATGCGATGCGATGCGATGCTAGGCGAGGCGAGGCGAGGCGATGCGATGCGATGCGAGGCGATGCGAGGCGATTCGATGCGATGCGATGCGGTGCGATGCGATGCTATGCGATGCGAGGCGATGTGATGCGAGGCGATGCGAGGCGATGCGATGCGATGAGATGCGATGCGATGCGAGGCGATGCGAGGCGATGTGAGGCGATGAGATGCGATGCGAGGTGATGTGATGCGAGGCGATGCGAGGCGATGCGAGGCGATGTGATGCGAGGCGATGCGAGGCGAGGCGAGGCGAGGCAAGGTGAGGCGCGGCGATGCGAGGCGATGCGATGCAATGCGATGCGAGGCGATGCGATGCAATGCGTGGTGATGTGATGCGAGGCGATGCGATGCGGTGCGATGCGGTGCGATGCGAGGCGATGTGATGCGAGGCGATGCGAGGCGATGCGATGCGAGGCGATGCGAGGCGATGTGAGGCGATTCGATGCGATGCGATGCGGTGCGATGCGATGCGATGCGATGCGAGGCGATGTGATGCGAGGCGATGCGAGGCGATGCGATGCGATGAGATGCGATGCGATGAGATGCGATGCGAAGCGATGTGAGGCGATGAGATGCGATGCGAGGTGATGTGATGCGAGGCGATGTGATGCGAGGCGATGCGAGGCGATGCGATGCGATGCGATGCGAGGCGATGTGATGCGAGGCGATGCGAGGCGATGCGATGCGATGAGATGCGATGCGATGCGATGCGATGCGAAGCGATGTGAGGCGATGAGATGCGATGCGAGGTGATGTGATGCGAGGCGATGCGAGGCGATGCGATGCGATGCGATGCGAGGCGATGCGATGTGATGCGAGGTAATGCGATGCGATGCGATGCGATGCGATGCGATGCGATGCTATGGGATGCGATGCGATGCGATGCGATGCGATGCGATGCGAGGCGAGGCGATGCAATGCGAGGCGAGGCGATGCGATGCGATGCGATGCGATGCGATGCGATGCGATGCGATGCGATGCGATGCGATGCGATGCTAGGCGAGGCGAGGCGAGGCGATGCGATGCGATGCGAGGCGATGCGAGGCGATTCGATGCGATGCGATGCGGTGCGATGCGATGCTATGCGATGCGAGGCGATGTGATGCGAGGCGATGCGAGGCGATGCGATGCGATGAGATGCGATGCGATGCGAGGCGATGCGAGGCGATGTGAGGCGATGAGATGCGAGGCGATGCGAGGCGAGGCGAGGCGAGGCAAGGTGAGGCGCGGCGATGCGAGGCGATGCGATGCAATGCGATGCGAGGCGATGCGATGCAATGCGTGGTGATGTGATGCGAGGCGATGCGATGCGGTGCGATGCGGTGCGATGCGAGGCGATGCGATGCAATGCGATGCGAGGCGATGCGATGCAATGCGTGGTGATGTGATGCGAGGCGATGCGATGCGGTGCAATGCGAGGCGATGCGATGCGATTCGATGCAATGCGATGCGATGCGATGCGATGTGATGCGAGGTAATGCGATGAGATGCGAGGCGATGCGATGCGGTGCGATGCGAGGCGATGTGGTGCGATGCGATGCGAGGCGATGCGATGCGATGCGGTGCGATGCGGTGCGATGCGAGGCGATGCGAGGCGATGTGAGGCGATTCGATGCGATGCGATGCGGTGCGATGCGATGCGATGCGATGCTAGGCGATGGGATGCGAGGCGATGCGAGGCGATGCGATGCGATGCGATGCGAGGCGATTCGATGCGATGCGATGCGGTGCGATGCGATGCGATGCGATGCGAGGCGATGTGATGCGAGGCGATGCGATGCGATGCGATGCGATGCTAGGCGAGGTGAGGCGAAGCGATGCGATGCGATGCGATGCGATGCGATGGGATGCGATGCGATGCGATGCGATGCGATGCGATGTGATGCGAGGCGATGCGAGGCGATGCGAGGCGATGCGAGGCGATGCGGTGCGATGCGGTGCGATGCGATGCAATGCGATGCGATGCGATGCGATGGGATGCGATGCGATGCGATGCGATGCGATGCGATGCTAGGCGAGGTGAGGCGAAGCGATGCGATGCGATGCGAGGCGATGCGAGGCGATTCGATGCGATGCGATGCGGTGCGATGCGATGCGATGCGATGCGATGCAATGCGATGCGATGCGATGCGATGGGATGCGATGCGATGCGATGCGATGCGATGCGATGCTAGGCGAGGTGAGGCGAAGCGATGCGATGCGATGCGAGGCGATGCGAGGCGATTCGATGCGATGCGATGCGGTGCGATGCGATGCAATGCGATGCGATGCGATGCGATGGGATGCGATGCGATGCGATGCGATGCGATGCGATGCTAGGCGAGGTGAGGCGAAGCGATGCGATGCGATGCGAGGCGATGCGAGGCGATTCGATGCGATGCGATGCGGTGCGATGCGATGCGATGCGATGCGATGCGATGGGATGCGATGCGATGCGATGCGATGCGATGCGATGCTAGGCGAGGTGAGGCGAAGCGATGCGATGCGATGCGAGGCGATGCGAGGCGATTCGATGCGATGCGATGCGGTGCGATGCGATGCGATGCGATGCGAGGCGATGTGATGCGAGGCGATGCGAGGCGATGCGATGCGATGAGATGCGATGCGATGCGATGCGATGCGATGCGATGCGATGCGGTGCGATGCGATGCCATGCGATGCGAGGCGATGCGATGCGATGAGATGCGATGCGATGCGAGGCGATGCGATGCGGTGCGATGCGATGCCATGCGATGCGAGGCGATGCGATGCAATGCGAGGTGATGTGATGCGAGGCGATGCGATGCGATGAGATGCGATGCGATGCGAGGCGATGCGATGCGATGAGATGCGATGCGATGCGAGGCGATGCGATGCGATGCGAGGCGATGTGATGCGAGGCGATGCGGGGCGATGTGAGGCGATGCGATGCGATGCGATGCGATGCGATGCGATGCGATGCGATGCGGTGCGATGCGATGCCATGCGATGCGAGGCGATGCGATGCGATGAGATGCGATGCGATGCGAGGCGATGCGATGCGATGAGATGCGATGCGATGCGAGGCGATGCGAGGCGATGTGAGGCGATGCGATGCGATGCGATGCGATGCGATGCGATGCGATGCGATGCGGTGCGATGCGATGCCATGCGATGCGAGGCGATGCGATGCAATGCGAGGTGATGTGATGCGAGGCGATGCGATGCGATGAGATGCGATGCGATGCGAGGCGATGCGATGCGATGAGATGCGATGCGATGCGAGGCGATGCGATGCGATGCGAGGCGATGTGATGCGAGGCGATGCGAGGCGATGTGAGGCGATGCGATGCGATGCGATGCGATGCGATGCGATGCGATGCGATGCGGTGCGATGCGATGCCATGCGATGCGAGGCGATGCGATGCGATGAGATGCGATGCGATGCGAGGCGATGCGATGCGATGAGATGCGATGCGATGCGAGGCGATGCGAGGCGATGTGAGGCGATGCGATGCGATGCGATGCGATGCGATGCGATGCGATGCGATGCGATGCGGTGCGATGCGATGCCATGCGATGCGAGGCGATGCGATGCAATGCGAGGTGATGTGATGCGAGGCGATGCGATGCGGTGCGATGCGGTGCGATGCAATGCAATGCGATGCGAGGCGATGCGGTGCAATGCGAGGCGAGGCGATGCGATGCGATGCGGTGCGATGCGGTGCGATGCGATGCAATGCGATGCGAGGCGATGCGATGCGATGCGGTGCGATGCGGTGCGATGCGATGCAATGCGATGCGATGCGAGGCGATGCGATGCAATGCGAGGTGATGTGATGCGAGGCGATGCGATGCAAGGCGATGCGAGGTAATGCGATGCGATGCGATGCGATGCGATGCTATGGGATGCGATGCGATGCGATGCGATGCGATGCGATGCGAGGCGAGGCGATGCAATGCGAGGCGAGGCGATGCGATGCGATGCGATGCGATGCGATGCGATGCGATGCGATGCGATGCGATGCGATGCTAGGCGAGGCGAGGCGAGGCGATGCGATGCGATGCGAGGCGATTCGATGCGATGCGATGCGGTGCGATGCGATGCTATGCGATGCGAGGCGATGTGATGCGAGGCGATGCGAGGCGATGCGATGCGATGAGATGCGATGCGATGCGAGGCGATGCGAGGCGATGTGAGGCGATGAGATGCGATGCGAGGTGATGTGATGCGAGGCGATGCGAGGCGATGCGAGGCGATGTGATGCGAGGCGATGCGAGGCGAGGCGAGGCGAGGCAAGGTGAGGCGCGGCGATGCGAGGCGATGCGATGCAATGCGATGCGAGGCGATGCGATGCAATGCGTGGTGATGTGATGCGAGGCGATGCGATGCGGTGCGATGCGATGCGATGCGATGCGATGCGATGCGGTGCGATGCGATGCGATGCGATGCGATGCGATGCGGTGCGATGCGATGCCATGCGATGCGAGGCGATGCGATGCGATGAGATGCGATGCGATGCGATGCGATGCGATGCGATGCGATGCGATGCGGTGCGATGCGATGCCATGCGATGCGATGCGAGGCGATGCGAGGCGATGTGAGGCGATGCGATGCGATGCGATGCGATGCGATGCGATGCGATGCGATGCGATGCGGTGCGATGCGATGCCATGCGATGCGATGCGATGCGATGCGATGCGATGCGATGCGGTGCGATGCGATGCCATGCGATGCGAGGCGATGCGAGGCGATGTGAGGCGATGCGATGCGATGCGATGCGATGCGATGCGATGCGATGCGATGCGATGCGGTGCGATGCGATGCCATGCGATGCGAGGCGATGCGATGCAATGCGAGGTGATGCGAGGCGATGTGAGGCGATGCGATGCGATGCGATGCGATGCGATGCGATGCGATGCGATGCGATGCGGTGCGATGCGATGCCATGCGATGCGATGAGATGCGATGCGATGCGATGCGATGCGGTGCGATGCGATGCCATGCGATGCGAGGCGATGCGATGCGATGAGATGCGAGGCGATGCGAGGCGATGCGAGGCGATGTGATGCGAGGCGATGCGAGGCGAGGCGAGGCGAGGCAAGGTGAGGCGCGGCGATGCGAGGCGATGCGATGCAATGCGATGCGAGGCGATGCGATGCAATGCGTGGTGATGTGATGCGAGGCGATGCGATGCGGTGCGATGCGGTGCGATGCGAGGCGATGTGATGCGAGGCGATGCGAGGCGATGCGATGCGAGGCGATGCGAGGCGATGTGAGGCGATTCGATGCGATGCGATGCGAGGCGAGGCGAGGCGAGGCAAGGTGAGGCGCGGCGATGCGAGGCGATGCGATGCAATGCGATGCGAGGCGATGCGATGCAATGCGTGGTGATGTGATGCGAGGCGATGCGATGCGGTGCGATGCGGTGCGATGCGAGGCGATGTGATGCGAGGCGATGCGAGGCGATGCGATGCGAGGCGATGCGAGGCGATGTGAGGCGATTCGATGCGATGCGATGCGGTGCGATGCGATGCGATGCGATGCGAGGCGATGTGATGCGAGGCGATGCGAGGCGATGCGATGCGATGAGATGCGATGCGATGAGATGCGATGCGAAGCGATGTGAGGCGATGAGATGCGATGCAATGCGATGCGATGCGATACGATGTGATGCGAGGTAATGCGATGAGATGCGAGGCGATGCGATGCGGTGCGATGCGAGGCGATGTGATGCGATGCGATGCGAGGCGATGCGATGCGATGCGGTGCGATGCGGTGCGATGCGATGCAATGCGATGCGAGGCGATGCGATGCAAAGCGAGGTGATGTAATGCGAGGCGATGCGAGGCGATGCGATGCGATGCGATGCGATGCGATGTGATGCGAGGTAATGCGATGCGATGCGATGCGATGCGATGCGATGCGATGCTATGGGATGCGATGCGATGCGATGCGATGCGATGCGATGCGAGGCGAGGCGATGCAATGCGAGGCGAGGCGATGCGATGCGATGCGATGCGATGCGATGCGATGCGATGCGATGCGATGCGATGCGATGCGATGCTAGGCGAGGCGAGGCGAGGCGATGCGATGCGATGCGAGGCGATGCGGGGCGATTCGATGCGATGCGATGCGGTGCGATGCGATGCTATGCGATGCGAGGCGATGTGATGCGAGGCGATGCGAGGCGATGCGATGCGATGAGATGCGATGCGATGCGAGGCGATGCGAGGCAATGTGAGGCGATGAGATGCGATGCGAGGTGATGTGATGCGAGGCGATGCGAGGCGATGTGATGCGAGGCGATGCGAGGCGAGGCGAGGCGAGGCAAGGTGAGGCGCGGCGATGCGAGGCGATGCGATGCAATGCGATGCGAGGCGATGCGATGCAATGCGTGGTGATGTGATGCGAGGCGATGCGATGCGGTGCGATGCGGTGCGATGCGAGGCGATGCGATGCAATGCGATGCGAGGCGATGCGATGCAATGCGTGGTGATGTGATGCGAGGCGATGCGATGCGGTGCAATGCGAGGCGATGCGATGCGATTCGATGCAATGCGATGCGATGCGATGCGATGTGATGCGAGGTAATGCGATGAGATGCGAGGCGATGCGATGCGGTGCGATGCGAGGCGATGTGGTGCGATGCGATGCGAGGCGATGCGTTGCGATGCGGTGCGATGCGGTGCGATGCGAGGCGATGCGAGTCGATGTGAGGCGATTCGATGCGATGCGATGCGGTGCGATGCGATGCGATGCGATGCGAGGCGATGTGATGCGAGGCGATGCGAGGCGATGCGATGCGATGAGATGCAAAGCGATGCGAGGCGATGCGAAGCGATGTGAGGCGATGAGATGCGATGCGAGGTGATGTGATGCGAGGCGATGTGATGCGAGGCGATGCGAGGCGATGCGATGCGATGCGATGCGAGGCGATGTGATGCGAGGCGATGCGAGGCGATGCGATGCGATGAGATGCGATGCGATGCGATGCGATGCGAAGCGATGTGAGGCGATGAGATGCGATGCGAGGTGATGTGATGCGAGGCGATGCGAGGCGATGCGATGCGATGCGATGCGAGGCGATGCGATGTGATGCGATGCTATGGGATGCGATGCGATGCGATGCGATGCGATGCGATGCGAGGCGAGGCGATGCAATGCGAGGCGAGGCGATGCGATGCGATGCGATGCGATGCGATGCGATGCGATGCGATGCGATGCGATGCGATGCGATGCTAGGCGAGGCGAGGCGAGGCGATGCGATGCGATGCGAGGCGATGCGAGGCGATTCGATGCGATGCGATGCGGTGCGATGCGATGCTATGCGATGCGAGGCGATGTGATGCGAGGCGATGCGAGGCGATGCGATGCGATGAGATGCGATGCGATGCGAGGCGATGCGAGGCGATGTGAGGCGATGAGATGCGATGCGAGGTGATGTGATGCGAGGCGATGCGAGGCGATGCGAGGCGATGTGATGCGAGGCGATGCGAGGCGAGGCGAGGCGAGGCAAGGTGAGGCGCGGCGATGCGAGGCGATGCGATGCAATGCGATGCGAGGCGATGCGATGCAATGCGTGGTGATGTGATGCGAGGCGATGCGATGCGAGGCGATGCGATGCAATGCGATGCGATGCGATGCGATGGGATGCGATGCGATGCGATGCGATGCGATGCGATGCTAGGCGAGGTGAGGCGAAGCGATGCGATGCGATGCGATGCGATGCGATGGGATGCGATGCGATGCGATGCGATGCGATGCGATGTGATGCGAGGCGATGCGAGGCGATGCGAGGCGATGCGAGGCGATGCGGTGCGATGCGGTGATTTGCGATGCAATGCGATGCGATGCGATGCGATGGGATGCGATGCGATGCGATGCGATGCGATGCTAGGCGAGGTGAGGCGAAGCGATGCGATGCGATGCGAGGCGATGCGAGGCGATTCGATGCGATGCGATGCGGTGCGATGCGATGCGATGCGATGCGAGGCGATGTGATGCGAGGCGATGCGATGCGATGCGATGCGATGCTAGGCGAGGTGAGGCGAAGCGATGCGATGCGATGCGATGCGATGCGATGGGATGCGATGCGATGCGATGCGATGCGATGCGATGCTAGGCGAGGTGAGGCGAAGCGATGCGATGCGATGCGAGGCGATGCGAGGCGATTCGATGCGATGCGATGCGGTGCGATGCGATGCGATGCGATGCGAGGCGATGTGATGCGAGGCGATGCGAGGCGATGCGATGCGATGAGATGCGATGCGATGCGATGCGATGCGATGCGATGCGATGCGGTGCGATGCGATGCCATGCGATGCGAGGCGATGCGATGCGATGAGATGCGATGCGATGCGAGGCGATGCGATGCGATGAGATGCGATGCGATGCGAGGCGATGCGAGGCGATGTGAGGCGATGCGATGCGATGCGATGCGATGCGATGCGATGCGATGCGATGCGGTGCGATGCGATGCCATGCGATGCGAGGCGATGCGATGCAATGCGAGGTGATGTGATGCGAGGCGATGCGATGCGAGGCGATGCGATGTAATGCGATGCGATGCGATGCGATGCGATGCGATGCGATGCTATGGGATGCGATGCGATGCGATGCGATGCGATGCGATGCGAGGCGAGGCGATGCAATGCGAGGCGAGGCGATGCGATGCGATGCGATGCGATGCGATGCGATGCGATGCGATGCGATGCGATGCGATGCTAGGCGAGGCGAGGCGAGGCGATGCGATGCGATGCGAGGCGATGCGAGGCGATTCGATGCGATGCGATGCGGTGCGATGCGATGCTATGCGATGCGAGGCGATGTGATGCGAGGCGATGCGAGGCGATGCGATGCGATGAGATGCGATGCGATGCGAGGCGATGCGAGGCGATGTGAGGCGATGAGATGCGATGCGAGGTGATGTGATGCGAGGCGATGCGAGGCGATGCGAGGCGATGTGATGCGAGGCGATGCGAGGCGAGGCGAGGCGAGGCAAGGTGAGGCGCGGCGATGCGAGGCGATGCGATGCAATGCGATGCGAGGCGATGCGATGCAATGCGTGGTGATGTGATGCGAGGCGATGCGATGCGGTGCGATGCGGTGCGATGCGAGGCGATGTGATGCGAGGCGATGCGAGGCGATGCGATGCGAGGCGATGCGAGGCGATGTGAGGCGATTCGATGCGATGCGATGCGGTGCGATGCGATGCGATGCGATGCGAGGCGATGTGATGCGAGGCGATGCGAGGCGATGCGATGCGATGAGATGCGATGCGATGAGATGCGATGCGAAGCGATGTGAGGCGATGAGATGCGATGCGAGGTGATGTGATGCGAGGCGATGTGATGCGAGGCGATGCGAGGCGATGCGATGCGACGCGATGCGAGGCGATGTGATGCGAGGCGATGCGAGGCGATGCGATGCGATGAGATGCGATGCGATGCGATGCGATGCGAAGCGATGTGAGGCGATGAGATGCGATGCGAGGTGATGTGATGCGAGGCGATGCGAGGCGATGCGATGCGATGCGATGCGAGGCGATGCGATGTGATGCGAGGTAATGCGATGCGATGCGATGCGATGCGATGCGATGCGATGCTATGGGATGCGATGCGATGCGATGCGATGCGATGCGATGCGAGGCGAGGCGATGCAATGCGAGGCGAGGCGATGCGATGCGATGCGATGCGATGCGATGCGATGCGATGCGATGCGATGCGATGCGATGCGATGCTAGGCGAGGCGAGGCGAGGCGATGCGATGCGATGCGAGGCGATGCGAGGCGATTCGATGCGATGCGATGCGGTGCGATGCGATGCTATGCGATGCGAGGCGATGTGATGCGAGGCGATGCGAGGCGATGCGATGCGATGAGATGCGATGCGATGCGAGGCGAGGCGAGGCGATGTGAGGCGATGAGATGCGAGGCGATGCGAGGCGAGGCGAGGCGAGGCAAGGTGAGGCGCGGCGATGCGAGGCGATGCGATGCAATGCGATGCGAGGCGATGCGATGCAATGCGTGGTGATGTGATGCGAGGCGATGCGATGCGGTGCGATGCGGTGCGATGCGAGGCGATGCGATGCAATGCGATGCGAGGCGATGCGATGCAATGCGTGGTGATGTGATGCGAGGCGATGCGATGCGGTGCAATGCGAGGCGATGCGATGCGATTCGATGCAATGCGATGCGATGCGATGCGATGTGATGCGAGGTAATGCGATGAGATGCGAGGCGATGCGATGCGGTGCGATGCGAGGCGATGTGGTGCGATGCGATGCGAGGCGATGCGATGCGATGCGGTGCGATGCGGTGCGATGCGAGGCGATGTGAGGCGATTCGATGCGATGCGATGCGGTGCGATGCGATGCGATGCGATGCTAGGCGATGGGATGCGAGGCGATGCGAGGCGATGCGATGCGATGCGATGCGAGGCGATGCGAGGCGATTCGATGCGATGCGATGCGGTGCGATGCGATGCGATGCGATGCGAGGCGATGTGATGCGAGGCGATGCGATGCGATGCGATGCGATGCTAGGCGAGGTGAGGCGAAGCGATGCGATGCGATGCGATGCGATGGGATGCTATGCGATGCGATGCGATGCGATGCGATGTGATGCGAGGCGATGCGAGGCGATGCGAGGCGATGCGAGGCGATGCGGTGCGATGCGGTGCGATGCGATGCAATGCGATGCGATGCGATGCGATGGGATGCGATGCGATGCGATGCGATGCGATGCGATGCTAGGCGAGGTGAGGCGAAGCGATGCGATGCGATGCGAGGCGATGCGAGGCGATTCGATGCGATGCGATGCGGTGCGATGCGATGCGATGCGATGCGATGCAATGCGATGCGATGCGATGCGATGGGATGCGATGCGATGCGATGCGATGCGATGCGATGCTAGGCGAGGTGAGGCGAAGCGATGCGATGCGATGCGAGGCGATGCGAGGCGATTCGATGCGATGCGATGCGGTGCGATGCGATGCAATGCGATGCGATGCAATGCGATGGGATGCGATGCGATGCGATGCGATGCGATGCGATGCTAGGCGAGGTGAGGCGAAGCGATGCGATGCGATGCGAGGCGATGCGAGGCGATTCGATGCGATGCGATGCGGTGCGATGCGATGCGATGCGATGCGATGCGATGGGATGCGATGCGATGCGATGCGATGCGATGCGATGCTAGGCGAGGTGAGGCGAAGCGATGCGATGCGATGCGAGGCGATGCGAGGCGATTCGATGCGATGCGATGCGGTGCGATGCGATGCGATGCGATGCGAGGCGATGTGATGCGAGGCGATGCGAGGCGATGCGATGCGATGAGATGCGATGCGATGCGATGCGATGCGATGCGATGCGATGCGGTGCGATGCGATGCCATGCGATGCGAGGCGATGCGATGCGATGAGATGCGATGCGATGCGAGGCGATGCGATGCGATGAGATGCGATGCGATGCGAGGCGATGCGAGGCGATGTGAGGCGATGCGATGCGATGCGATGCGATGCGATGCGATGCGATGCGATGCGGTGCGATGCGATGCCATGCGATGCGAGGCGATGCGATGCAATGCGAGGTGATGTGATGCGAGGCGATGCGATGCGATGAGATGCGATGCGATGCGAGGCGATGCGATGCGATGAGATGCGATGCGATGCGAGGCGATGCGATGCGATGCGAGGCGATGTGATGCGAGGCGATGCGAGGCGATGTGAGGCGATGCGATGCGATGCGATGCGATGCGATGCGATGCGATGCGATGCGGTGCGATGCGATGCCATGCGATGCGAGGCGATGCGATGCGATGAGATGCGATGCGATGCGAGGCGATGCGATGCGATGAGATGCGATGCGATGCGAGGCGATGCGAGGCGATGTGAGGCGATGCGATGCGATGCGATGCGATGCGATGCGATGCGATGCGATGCGATGCGGTGCGATGCGATGCCATGCGATGCGAGGCGATGCGATGCAATGCGAGGTGATGTGATGCGAGGCGATGCGATGCGGTGCGATGCGGTGCGATGCAATGCAATGCGATGCGAGGCGATGCGGTGCAATGCGAGGCGAGGCGATGCGATGCGATGCGGTGCGATGCGGTGCGATGCGATGCAATGCGATGCGAGGCGATGCGATGCGATGCGGTGCGATGCGGTGCGATGCGATGCAATGCGATGCGATGCGAGGCGATGCGATGCAATGCGAGGTGATGTGATGCGAGGCGATGCGATGCAAGGCGATGCGAGGTAATGCGATGCGATGCGATGCGATGCGATGCTATGGGATGCGATGCGATGCGATGCGATGCGATGCGATGCGAGGCGAGGCGATGCAATGCGAGGCGAGGCGATGCGATGCGATGCGATGCGATGCGATGCGATGCGATGCGATGCGATGCGATGCGATGCGATGCTAGGCGAGGCGAGGCGAGGCGATGCGATGCGATGCGAGGCGATTCGATGCGATGCGATGCGGTGCGATGCGATGCTATGCGATGCGAGGCGATGTGATGCGAGGCGATGCGAGGCGATGCGATGCGATGAGATGCGATGCGATGCGAGGCGATGCGAGGCGATGTGAGGCGATGAGATGCGATGCGAGGTGATGTGATGCGAGGCGATGCGAGGCGATGCGAGGCGATGTGATGCGAGGCGATGCGAGGCGAGGCGAGGCGAGGCAAGGTGAGGCGCGGCGATGCGAGGCGATGCGATGCAATGCGATGCGAGGCGATGCGATGCAATGCGTGGTGATGTGATGCGAGGCGATGCGATGCGGTGCGATGCGATGCGATGCGATGCGATGCGATGCGGTGCGATGCGATGCGATGCGATGCGATGCGATGCGGTGCGATGCGATGCCATGCGATGCGAGGCGATGCGATGCGATGAGATGCGATGCGATGCGATGCGATGCGATGCGATGCGATGCGATGCGGTGCGATGCGATGCCATGCGATGCGATGCGAGGCGATGCGAGGCGATGTGAGGCGATGCGATGCGATGCGATGCGATGCGATGCGATGCGATGCGATGCGATGCGGTGCGATGCGATGCCATGCGATGCGATGCGATGGGATGCGATGCGATGCGATGCGGTGCGATGCGATGCCATGCGATGCGAGGCGATGCGATGCGATGAGATGCGATGCGATGCGAGGCGATGCGATGCGATGAGATGCGATGCGATGCGAGGCGATGCGAGGCGATGTGAGGCGATGCGATGCGATGCGATGCGATGCGATGCGATGCGATGCGATGCGATGCGGTGCGATGCGATGCCATGCGATGCGAGGCGATGCGATGCAATGCGAGGTGATGCGAGGCGATGTGAGGCGATGCGATGCGATGCGATGCGATGCGATGCGATGCGATGCGATGCGATGCGGTGCGATGCGATGCCATGCGATGCGATGAGATGCGATGCGATGCGATGCGATGCGGTGCGATGCGATGCCATGCGATGCGAGGCGATGCGATGCGATGAGATGCGAGGCGATGCGAGGCGATGCGAGGCGATGTGATGCGAGGCGATGCGAGGCGAGGCGAGGCGAGGCAAGGTGAGGCGCGGCGATGCGAGGCGATGCGATGCAATGCGATGCGAGGCGATGCGATGCAATGCGTGGTGATGTGATGCGAGGCGATGCGATGCGGTGCGATGCGGTGCGATGCGAGGCGATGTGATGCGAGGCGATGCGAGGCGATGCGATGCGAGGCGATGCGAGGCGATGTGAGGCGATTCGATGCGATGCGATGCGGTGCGATGCGATGCGATGCGATGCGAGGCGATGTGATGCGAGGCGATGCGAGGCGATGCGATGCGATGAGATGCGATGCGATGAGATGCGATGCGAAGCGATGTGAGGCGATGAGATGCGATGCAATGCGATGCGATGCGATACGATGTGATGCGAGGTAATGCGATGAGATGCGAGGCGATGCGATGCGGTGCGATGCGAGGCGATGTGATGCGATGCGATGCGAGGCGATGCGATGCGATGCGGTGCGATGCGGTGCGATGCGATGCAATGCGATGCGAGGCGATGCGATGCAAAGCGAGGTGATGTAATGCGAGGCGATGCGAGGCGATGCGATGCGATGCGATGCGATGCGATGTGATGCGAGGTAATGCGATGCGATGCGATGCGATGCGATGCGATGCGATGCTATGGGATGCGATGCGATGCGATGCGATGCGATGCGATGCGAGGCGAGGCGATGCAATGCGAGGCGAGGCGATGCGATGCGATGCGATGCGATGCGATGCGATGCGATGCGATGCGATGCGATGCGATGCGATGCTAGGCGAGGCGAGGCGAGGCGATGCGATGCGATGCGAGGCGATGCGGGGCGATTCGATGCGATGCGATGCGGTGCGATGCGATGCTATGCGATGCGAGGCGATGTGATGCGAGGCGATGCGAGGCGATGCGATGCGATGAGATGCGATGCGATGCGAGGCGATGCGAGGCGATGTGAGGCGATGAGATGCGATGCGAGGTGATGTGATGCGAGGCGATGCGAGGCGATGTGATGCGAGGCGATGCGAGGCGAGGCGAGGCGAGGCAAGGTGAGGCGCGGCGATGCGAGGCGATGCGATGCAATGCGATGCGAGGCGATGCGATGCAATGCGTGGTGATGTGATGCGAGGCGATGCGATGCGGTGCGATGCGGTGCGATGCGAGGCGATGCGATGCAATGCGATGCGAGGCGATGCGATGCAATGCGTGGTGATGTGATGCGAGGCGATGCGATGCGGTGCAATGCGAGGCGATGCGATGCGATTCGATGCAATGCGATGCGATGCGATGCGATGTGATGCGAGGTAATGCGATGAGATGCGAGGCGATGCGATGCGGTGCGATGCGAGGCGATGTGGTGCGATGCGATGCGAGGCGATGCGTTGCGATGCGGTGCGATGCGGTGCGATGCGAGGCGATGCGAGTCGATGTGAGGCGATTCGATGCGATGCGATGCGGTGCGATGCGATGCGATGCGATGCGAGGCGATGTGATGCGAGGCGATGCGAGGCGATGCGATGCGTTGAGATGCAAAGCGATGCGAGGCGATGCGAAGCGATGTGAGGCGATGAGATGCGATGCGAGGTGATGTGATGCGAGGCGATGTGATGCGAGGCGATGCGAGGCGATGCGATGCGATGCGATGCGAGGCGATGTGATGCGAGGCGATGCGAGGCGATGCGATGCGATGAGATGCGATGCGATGCGATGCGATGCGAAGCGATGTGAGGCGATGAGATGCGATGCGAGGTGATGTGATGCGAGGCGATGCGAGGCGATGCGATGCGATGCGATGCGAGGCGATGCGATGTGATGCGAGGGAATGCGATGCGATGCGATGCGATGCGATGCGATGCGATGCTATGGGATGCGATGCGATGCGATGCGATGCGATGCGATGCGAGGCGAGGCGATGCAATGCGAGGCGAGGCGATGCGATGCGATGCGATGCGATGCGATGCGATGCGATGCGATGCGATGCGATGCGATGCGATGCTAGGCGAGGCGAGGCGAGGCGATGCGATGCGATGCGAGGCGATGCGAGGCGATTCGATGCGATGCGATGCGGTGCGATGCGATGCTATGCGATGCGAGGCGATGTGATGCGAGGCGATGCGAGGCGATGCGATGCGATGAGATGCGATGCGATGCGAGGCGATGCGAGGCGATGTGAGGCGATGAGATGCGATGCGAGGTGATGTGATGCGAGGCGATGCGAGGCGATGCTAGGCGATGTGATGCGAGGCGATGCGAGGCGAGGCGAGGCGAGGCAAGGTGAGGCGCGGCGATGCGAGGCGATGCGATGCAATGCGATGCGAGGCGATGCGATGCAATGCGATGCGAGGCGATGCGATGCAATGCGTGGTGATGTGATGCGAGGCGATGCGATGCGAGGCGATGCGATGCAATGCGATGCGATGCGATGCGATGGGATGCGATGCGATGCGATGCGATGCGATGCGATGCTAGGCGAGGTGAGGCGAAGCGATGCGATGCGATGCGATGCGATGCGATGGGATGCGATGCGATGCGATGCGATGCGATGCGATGTGATGCGAGGCGATGCGAGGCGATGCGAGGCGATGCGAGGCGATGCGGTGCGATGCGGTGCGATGCGATGCAATGCGATGCGATGCGATGCGATGCGATGCTAGGCGAGGTGAGGCGAAGCGATGCGATGCGATGCGAGGCGATGCGAGGCGATTCGATGCGATGCGATGCGGTGCGATGCGATGCGATGCGATGCGAGGCGATGTGATGCGAGGCGATGCGATGCGATGCGATGCGATGCTAGGCGAGGTGAGGCGAAGCGATGCGATGCGATGCGATGCGATGCGATGGGATGCGATGCGATGCGATGCGATGCGATGCGATGTGATGCGAGGCGATGCGAGGCGATGCGAGGCGATGCGAGGCGATGCGGTGCGATGCGGTGCGATGCGATGCAATGCGATGCGATGCAATGCGATGGGATGCGATGCGATGCGATGCGATGCGATGCGATGCTAGGCGAGGTGAGGCGAAGCGATGCGATGCAATGCGAGGCGATGCGAGGCGATTCGATGCGATGCGATGCGGTGCGATGCGATGCGATGCGATGCGATGCAATGCGATGCGATGCGATGCGATGGGATGCGATGCGATGCGATGCGATGCGATGCGATGCTAGGCGAGGTGAGGCGAAGCGATGCGATGCAATGCGAGGCGATGCGAGGCGATTCGATGCGATGCGATGCAATGCGTGGTGATGTGATGCGAGGCGATGCGATGCGGTGCGATGCGGTGCGATGCGAGGCGATGCGATGCAATGCGATGCGAGGCGATGCGATGCAATGCGTGGTGATGTGATGCGAGGCGATGCGATGCGGTGCAATGCGAGGCGATGCGATGCGATGCGGTGCGATGCGATGCTATGCGATGCGAGGCGATGTGATGCGAGGCGATGCGAGGCGATGCGATGCGATGAGATGCGATGCGATGCGAGGCGATGCGAGGCGATGTGAGGCGATGAGATGCGATGCGAGGTGATGTGATGCGAGGCGATGCGATGCGGTGCGATGCGGTGCGATGCGAGGCGAGGCGAGGCGATGCGATGCGATGCGAGGCGATGCGGGGCGATTCGATGCGATGCGATGCGGTGCGATGCGATGCTATGCGATGCGATGCAATGCGAGGCGATGCGAGGCGATTCGATGCGATGCGATGCAATGCGTGGTGATGTGATGCGAGGCGATGCGATGCGGTGCGATGCGGTGCGATGCGAGGCGAGGCGAGGCGATGCGATGCGATGCGAGGCGATGCGGGGCGATTCGATGCGATGCGATGCGGTGCGATGCGATGCTATGCGATGCGAGGCGATGTGATGCGAGGCGATGCGAGGCGATGCGATGCGATGAGATGCGATGCGATGCGAGGCGATGCGAGGCGATGTGAGGCGATGAGATGCGATGCGAGGTGATGTGATGCGAGGCGATGCGAGGCGATGTGATGCGAGGCGATGCGAGGCGAGGCGAGGCGAGGCAAGGTGAGGCGCGGCGATGCGAGGCGATGCGATGCAATGCGATGCGAGGCGATGCGATGCAATGCGTGGTGATGTGATGCGAGGCGATGCGATGCGGTGCGATGCGGTGCGATGCGAGGCGATGCGATGCAATGCGATGCGAGGCGATGCGATGCAATGCGTGGTGATGTGATGCGAGGCGATGCGATGCGGTGCAATGCGAGGCGATGCGATGCGATTCGATGCAATGCGATGCGATGCGATGCGATGTGATGCGAGGTAATGCGATGAGATGCGAGGCGATGCGATGCGGTGCGATGCGAGGCGATGTGGTGCGATGCGATGCGAGGCGATGCGTTGCGATGCGGTGCGATGCGGTGCGATGCGAGGCGATGCGAGTCGATGTGAGGCGATTCGATGCGATGCGATGCGGTGCGATGCGATGCGATGCGATGCGAGGCGATGTGATGCGAGGCGATGCGAGGCGATGCGATGCGATGAGATGCAAAGCGATGCGAGGCGATGCGAAGCGATGTGAGGCGATGAGATGCGATGCGAGGTGATGTGATGCGAGACGATGTGATGCGAGGCGATGCGAGGCGATGCGATGCGATGCGATGCGAGGCGATGTGATGCGAGGCGATGCGAGGCGATGCGATGCGATGAGATGCGATGCGATGCGATGCGATGCGAAGCGATGTGAGGCGATGAGATGCGATGCGAGGTGATGTGATGCGAGGCGATGCGAGGCGATGCGATGCGATGCGATGCGAGGCGATGCGATGTGATGCGAGGTAATGCGATGCGATGCGATGCGATGCGATGCGATGCGATGCTATGGGATGCGATGCGATGCGATGCGATGCGATGCGATGCGAGGCGAGGCGATGCAATGCGAGGCGAGGCGATGCGATGCGATGCGATGCGATGCGATGCGATGCGATGCGATGCGATGCGATGCGATGCGATGCTAGGCGAGGCGAGGCGAGGCGATGCGATGCGATGCGAGGCGATGCGAGGCGATTCGATGCGATGCGATGCGGTGCGATGCGATGCTATGCGATGCGAGGCGATGTGATGCGAGGCGATGCGAGGCGATGCGATGCGATGAGATGCGATGCGATGCGAGGCGATGCGAGGCGATGTGAGGCGATGAGATGCGATGCGAGGTGATGTGATGCGAGGCGATGCGAGGCGATGCGAGGCGATGTGATGCGAGGCGATGCGAGGCGAGGCGAGGCGAGGCAAGGTGAGGCGCGGCGATGCGAGGCGATGCGATGCAATGCGATGCGAGGCGATGCGATGCAATGCGTGGTGATGTGATGCGAGGCGATGCGATGCGAGGCGATGCGATGCAATGCGATGCGATGCGATGCGATGGGATGCGATGCGATGCGATGCGATGCGATGCGATGCTAGGCGAGGTGAGGCGAAGCGATGCGATGCGATGCGATGCGATGCGATGGGATGCGATGCGATGCGATGCGATGCGATGCGATGTGATGCGAGGCGATGCGAGGCGATGCGAGGCGATGCGAGGCGATGCGGTGCGATGCGGTGCGATGCGATGCAATGCGATGCGATGCGATGCGATGGGATGCGATGCGATGCGATGCGATGCGATGCGATGCTAGGCGAGGTGAGGCGAAGCGATGCGATGCGATGCGAGGCGATGCGAGGCGATTCGATGCGATGCGATGCGGTGCGATGCGATGCGATGCGATGCGAGGCGATGTGATGCGAGGCGATGCGATGCGATGCGATGCGATGCTAGGCGAGGTGAGGCGAAGCGATGCGATGCGATGCGATGCGATGCGATGGGATGCGATGCGATGCGATGCGATGCGATGCGATGTGATGCGAGGCGATGCGAGGCGATGCGAGGCGATGCGAGGCGATGCGGTGCGATGCGGTGCGATGCGATGCAATGCGATGCGATGCAATGCGATGGGATGCGATGCGATGCGATGCGATGCGATGCGATGCTAGGCGAGGTGAGGCGAAGCGATGCGATGCGATGCGAGGCGATGCGAGGCGATTCGATGCGATGCGATGCGGTGCGATGCGATGCGATGCGATGCGATGCAATGCGATGCGATGCGATGCGATGGGATGCGATGCGATGCGATGCGATGCGATGCGATGCTAGGCGAGGTGAGGCGAAGCGATGCGATGCAATGCGAGGCGATGCGAGGCGATTCGATGCGATGCGATGCGGTGCGATGCGATGCAATGCGATGCGATGCGATGCGATGGGATGCGATGCGATGCGATGCGATGCGATGCGATGCTAGGCGAGGTGAGGCGAAGCGATGCGATGCGATGCGAGGCGATGCGAGGCGATTCGATGCGATGCGATGCGGTGCGATGCGATGCGATGCGATGCGATGCGATGGGATGCGATGCGATGCGATGCGATGCGATGCGATGCTAGGCGAGGTGAGGCGAAGCGATGCGATGCGATGCGAGGCGATGCGAGGCGATTCGATGCGATGCGATGCGGTGCGATGCGATGCGATGCGATGCGAGGCGATGTGATGCGAGGCGATGCGAGGCGATGCGATGCGATGAGATGCGATGCGATGCGATGCGATGCGATGCGATGCGATGCGGTGCGATGCGATGCCATGCGATGCGAGGCGATGCGATGCGATGAGATGCGATGCGATGCGAGGCGATGCGATGCGATGCGATGAGATGCGATGCGATGCGAGGCGATGCGAGGCGATGTGAGGCGATGCGATGCGATGCGATGCGATGCGATGCGATGCGATGCGATGCGGTGCGATGCGATGCCATGCGATGCGAGGCGATGCGATGCAATGCGAGGTGATGTGATGCGAGGCGATGCGATGCGATGAGATGCGATGCGATGCGAGGCGATGCGATGCGATGAGATGCGATGCGATGCGAGGCGATGCGATGCGATGGGAGGCGAGGCGATGTGAGGCGATGCGATGCGATGCGATGCGATGCGATGCGATGCGATGCGATGCGGTGCGATGCGATGCCATGCGATGCGAGGCGATGCGATGCGATGAGATGCGATGCGATGCGAGGCGATGCGATGCGATGAGATGCGATGCGATGCGAGGCGATGCGAGGCGATGTGAGGCGATGCGATGCGATGCGATGCGATGCGATGCGATGCGATGCGGTGCGATGCGATGCCATGCGATGCGAGGCGATGCGATGCAATGCGAGGTGATGTGATGCGAGGCGATGCGATGCGGTGCGATGCGGTGCGATGCAATGCAATGCGATGCGAGGCGATGCGGTGCAATGCGAGGCGAGGCGATGCGATGCGATGCGGTGCGATGCGGTGCGATGCGATGCAATGCGATGCGAGGCGATGCGATGCGATGCGGTGCGATGCGGTGCGATGCGATGCAATGCGATGCGATGCGAGGCGATGCGATGCTGTTTAATCTTGTCTTTAACAGATTAACCAGATATAAATTTATAATTATTCATTTAAATTTTACGAAACATTCTAAAAGTTAAAAGCCACCAAAAACGCAATATTGCATTATGCAAGCGCGGCGACCTACTCACAGTCAAGTTTAAACACCTCGCAGTCGCCGCTCAGCATTTTTACACGGCTTCGCGTACACAATTACGCAAGGCCGTGACAAGGTTTAAATGCCTACAATCGCAGCTCAGCATAAAAGACGCTCGAGTTCATGGAGTCCATATCATATCACGGAAGCAAAACCGCTGAGTATTGTTTTGCAAGACTAGTAAATTAACCTACTGAATATAATACATTGCACCTGTTATTAGAAATGAACTTTGTATATTACTATGATCTAAGCAAATTTGTTTGTATATATAGAACAATTATTTTTGTAATAAACCAGTCTGCATTTACTTGTTAGATTCACTTACTGCGTCGCTGTGGGTCCAAGCCTATAAATAATTAAGGGATGTGAGGCTGCATCTCACACAGTGACGAATTATCATCCCGTTAAGTGGCATGACTAAGCTTAACATAAGGGATGGAACCAGCAAAATAACGTAACGGACGCCTGATTTCTACAGCCTCCAGGCGAATCTGTTCATGGTCCTTCGAGCCGGATCTGTCTACAACTAAGAAGAGGTACATCCCGAGAAGAAAACAACATCTACCAACCCACCCGGTTCCCCGAAAATGGCAAACAATATGGAGGAATTCAATCAGCTAGCTGTCGCCCAAGAAGAACTCGGCCAGAAGATCACGCAGGTATTTTCCAACAGCAAAAAGGACCCTGCCAGCCGAAAAACAGAAGCTTACATCGCCAGCCGAAACAAGACGCTGGACGAAACTTGGAACGCCGTGACCAAAAATCACACCAAAATGGTGCAGCTAAGTATTCCTACACATAATTATTTTACCACAGGGTATTACGAACAAATTAAAGCCATCTACTGCGAAGCAAAAAGTTATTTGCAGAGCTGTTTAAAGGCAACTGAAAATCCCGACCCCTCTGAAACTAGGAGGCGAGAGGAAACAGTTGTAAATCCCGAGCAAAAGGTTCGTATCCGAAAACTGCAGATTCGGATGCAGAATTTTAAGCAATCTTTGGACGACGCCGAACTGGAACAAGCACTCGGAAGGCCCGCCATCACAAAGAGGGAATTAAAGGAAGAATGGGACCGGGTGATCGAGATGGACGAAGAAGTCATGTCTAACGAGATGGATTCAAACCAGACGCACTTCAGTCCTGAATTTACTACGTTGAAAGACAGGTACCGAAATTTAATTAATTTGTTACAAGCACCAACAAGGAACGAGCAAGCATCAGCCATCTCGCTTCCTCAAGTTAAAATCCCCATATACGAGGGAAATTATGAGGAATGGGCCACTTTTAAGGACCTATTCACCAAATTAGTAGATGACAACCAAAACATGGATGATGTCATCAAAATGCAGTATTTAAAAACGCATGTCAAGGGAGAGCCCAGCCGACTAATCCAGCATCTCGCAGTGACTCAAGCCAACTACAACACCGCTTGGAATTTGCTGCAACAAAGGTATCAAAATAATCGCCTTATTCTAACCAAATTGCTAGACACCATCTTCGATCAGCCGGTCCTCTCCAAGGAATCAGCCCAAGGGTTGAAAAGATTGCATGACTCCACTAAGGAATGTGTGGAAGCAATCAAAAATTTGGGCATTTCCACCGACAGCTGGGGTCCGTGGATTAACCGAGTTATTACTCGAAAATGGGATCCTGAAACTAACAAATTATATGAGCAATCGCTTCAGTGCCCAAATGAAGTTCAGGATCACCAAACTCTAATGGCCTTCTTACAAATGCGGTTCCAATCCTTGGAATCCATTGATGGAGCTCGAAAACCAACTCAGGACAAGCCACAGAAAAATTACGCTGCCGGATATCTCAACTGCAAGATGTGCAATGGGGATCATTACATCGATAACTGTGGTCAATTCCAGAGGCTCTCCACCCACGAAAAGCAAGAAGTGGTAAGAACCTACCGATTGTGCTTTCGATGTTTGCGACACGATTCTAATATACAATGTCGTTCGTATTATAACTGCAAAATCTGCCGCTTTCCACACCATACTCTGCTTCACAAGGCACAGCCGCCATCAAAGCCGATACCTGCTCCGAAGATGAAGACGTTTTCTCACGCAGCAGCCATGCAGACCTCCAACGCTCCAGAGAAGAAGCCAAAACCCACAATCATTGCCGCCAACCTAGGCGCAAAGAAGAGCCAAGTGCTACTGGCCACAGCAACGGTTCAAGTTAAGGCAGCATCCGGGATGACTCATATCTTGAGGGTCTTGATAGATCCAGGGTCTCAAGGTTCCTTCATCACCGAAGCCGCAGCCGAATTATTAGCGCTACCCAGGACCAAGGTTCGAGCAGAAATCTCCGGAATTGGGAACAGCGAAACAAAAGTCGCAAAATGGAAAATCACAGGTTTGATTACGCCAAGATTTCCAAGTAAATTTTCCTTACCTGTTACTTTACTGGTACTTCCCAAACTTACAAAAACCATGCCTTCATCACCCATTCCGAACATAAAAATGGATGCCTGGAAACATGTCTTCATCGCCGATCCAACCTTCAACCGACCTGGCCCCATAGATATACTTCTAGGCGCTGAAGAATATTCCCAAATAATTCTCGAAGGAATCAAGAAATCCAAAGATGGCATCCTAGGACAGAATACCGAATTGGGATGGATCTTATCAGGAACCATGGGAAGACGACCTCCCACCAGCCTTAAGGTCAACACCATGGTTGCCAAAATTGAAGAGGATGAGCAGTTGCAGAAATTCTGGAACATTGAAGAGGCTTCTCCTCAAAGGAAACTTTCCCCAGATGATCAGGTATGTGAAAATAGATTCACAGACACAGTCCAGCGAGACGTAGATGGAAGATACGTAGTAAGGATTCCATTCAAACAAACTCCAGTACACATAGGAAGGTCCAAACCCTCAGCATTGGCACGATTCATACATCTGGAGAAGAAATTAGGACAAGATCAAGATCTAGCAGTCCAATACAAGAAATTCATGCAAGAATACTTGGATTTAGGACATATGGAAAAGGTGGCAAAGGAAGATGAGAATAACGGCAAGTATTACATTCCCCACCATGGCGTCATCCGAGAAGCAAGTTCATCAACCAGGCTTCGTGTCGTTTTCGATGCCTCTAGCAAGGCCTCTCACGGAAAATCCTTAAATGAGATGATGTACGCTGGACCTAAACTTCAGCAAGAACTGGTCGACATTCTACTTCGATGGAGAACGCACAGGATTGTTTTTTCTGCAGACATTGAAAAAATGTACCGACAAATCAGAATGAACAACCAAGACCAGGAGTACCAAAGAGTCCTATGGAGATTCGACAAATCACAGCCAATCAGGGAATATAAGCTGTGCACCGTCACTTATGGAACCGCATCAGCTCCCTATCTTGCCATTCGAACCTTGCATCAACTCGCAGAGGACGAAAAGGTCTCATTTCCATTAGCTTCAGAAGCAGTGAAGAAAGATTTCTACGTGGACGACGTGCTTTCTGGGGCCGACACTGTGGAAGAAGCGATCCAACAACAAGGTCAGCTCATTTCCTTACTAAAGCGTGGAGGCTTTACTCTACATAAATGGTGCAGTAACGAGTCAGCCATCATTCAAGAACTCCCAGAAGAGTTAAAGGAACAAACATACCTCGAAATAAGTGAAGACGGCGTAAAAAAGTCCTTGGGCATTCACTGGTCTCCATATGAAGATGTTTTCTGTTTTAAGGTAGACGTTAAGCAACAGGAATCCACCAAACGCACCATACTATCCGAAGTTGCCAAAATTTTCGACCCATTGGGATGGTTAGCACCCGTCATCATCACTGCCAAGCTACTCATCCAAGAACTATGGCTCGAAAATATCAAATGGGATGACCCAGTGTCTGAAAATATCCAAGGCAAATGGGAGACGCTCAGGTCTCAACTCAAGGCAGTGGAAGAAATTACCTTACCAAGGTGGTTGTTTATCAAAAGGGAATCTCTAGTAGAGCTGCATGGATTCTGTGACGCCTCCGAAAGAGCTTTCGGGGCCGCGATTTATACCAGAGTCACCACATCATCCGGCCAAGTCAAGGTATCCTTATTAATAGCCAAATCCAAGGTGGCACCAGCCCGAGCCAAGACGACATTACCAAGACTGGAACTCTGCGCAGCAGTACTCCTTTCCAATCTACTTCAAAGGGTAATTGCAGCATTAGACCTTCCTAAGGTGTCTATCTTCGCCTGGACCGACTCCATGGTTACATTAGGATGGATAAAAGGAGACCCGGTACGATGGAAGACGTTCGTCGCGAATCGAGTAGCCGAAATCAACAATCTAATTCCGGCTCAACATTGGAACCACGTCAAATCCGAAGAGAATCCTGCAGACGTCATCTCCCGAGGCACTAGTCCAGAAAAACTAAAGAATCATCTCCTATGGTGGGACGGACCGAGCTGGCTAGTTAACAAGAGTTCATGGCCGTGTCAACCAGACACCGCAACCACCGAGGAAGAAGCAAGAAGTTACACTGTGCATCAAACTACCATTCATCAAGACGAGAACGAAGTCGTTCATCGTTTTTCTTCTCTAACAAGAATGGTACGAGTCATGTCACATTGCCGAAGATTCATCAACAAGTGTAAACGACTTCCCACCCAATCAGGATGCCTATCAGTGAAGGAAATGGATGACACCATCCTCCTACTCGTTAAGGTCATCCAAGGAAGTGATCCTATTTTGAGGGCAACAGGATCTCAACTCCGGCAGAACAAATATGTGAGTTCCAGTAACAAGCTTGCCAACCTCAATCCCTTCATCGATCAGCATGGAATAATCCGTGTTGGAGGAAGATTAGAAAATTCCACCTTGTCCTTCAATGAAAAACACCCAATCATACTCCCGTACTCCAGTCATATTTCCAAACTAATAATCCAAGAGGCGCATCTACGCACGCTGCACGGTAGCACCCAACTCACTCTCTCATATATCCGAAGAAAATATTGGATCATCAACGCGAAGAAAGCAGTCAGCTCCAGCATCCAGAAGTGTTTCCGATGTCTACGATACAAAGCAGAGGCAGCACAGCAACTGATGGGAAATCTTCCATCAACCAGAGTGAATTCAACTCCTCCATTCTTCCATTCCGGAGTGGACTACGCCGGCCCAATACAGATCCGAACATCCAAGGGAAGAGGGCATTCTTCGCACAAAGGGTACATTGCTGTTTTTGTCTGTCTATCAACCAAGGCAATCCACCTAGAGGCCGTCAGCGACATGACAACCAACAGCTTCCTAGCAGTCTTCAGGAGGTTTACTGCCCGAAGAGGACGCTGTGCACACCTATACAGCGACAACGGAACAAACTTCGTTGGCGCAAGAAAAGTGTTGGACAAGGAGACCCGCCAAACAATTGAAGGCCCAGTTGTCCAAGAAACCTTAGCAACCGGTGGTACCCAATGGCACTTCATCCCTCCAATAGCCCCTCACTTCGGAGGGATATGGGAAGCAGGGGTAAAATCAATGAAGCATCATCTGAAGAGAACTATTGGCCACGCTACTCTCACCTTTGAAGAGTTAACAACTCTTCTCTGCCAAATTGAGGCCTGCCTAAACTCACGTCCTCTATGTCCACAAGGCAACGATATTGAGGACACAACTGCTCTGACGCCAGGCCATTTCCTAATAGGGAGGGAAATCATATCGCCACCAGACCCAATCAACACTCCAATATCTTCAAATCTATCGAATCGTTGGAGGATAATCCAAAAGATCAAGCAAGATTTTTGGAAATCATGGAGCTCGGACTACCTTCATGGATTACAGCAACGAAACAAATGGAAGAAACCATTGGAGAACACTAAAGTTGGAGATTTAGTGTTAATCAAAGAAGATAGTATCAATCCTAGTAAGTGGCCTTTAGCAAGAGTCACTGCAACTCATCCAGCAGCCGATGGATCAGTACGAGTAGTGACGCTCCAGAAATCAGGAGGACATCAGCTAAAACGATCCATAGGCAGCATCATTCCATTACCAGCAACTACCGAGGAATCGCAGGAACCAGAGGCAGAAGATAAAATTTCAACTAACATTATCCAGACACGATCATCCCCAGCACCAAGGAAATCTGTCGCGTCCAAATGGAAACTGCTGTTATTCATCTTTACCCTTCTTACCACCAATACATTAAGTAAAGCAGAATTTAATATCCAAAAACCAGACAGCGGGTACTATGTAGAACACATTGGACACGGGAAGATTGAGAGAGGAACATTCCGGATCGAAATCCAGTTCGAGAGGGGGAAGATCGAAGAAGACTTCGAAACAGTCACAGACATGGTAGACAAATTCGACAATCTCTGCGACTCTGCAAAAGAACTGTCCGAAGACACATTATGCAAGACACTGGTGCATCATCTTCTGGAACAGAAAAAGCAAATGGAATGGATTAGAGATGGTATGGAAGAAATAATAACAAGACGAGAAAAAAGAGGAGTCCTTGGCACAGTATTAACATCAATTTTTGGAGTCAACGATGAAGTCTATCAAGATATAGACAGGCTAGACAAGAATCAACAGGAACTAATAAAAATGGACAGTCAACAATCCAAATTCTTGCTATCAGCACTTTCCAGGTTTAATGAAACCGAAGAACGAATCGACAAGAAGCTGGAACATTTCCAAGAAAAATTAAACCAAGGAATCCGGGCCATTAACAACATGGACAAATGGTATAAAGCAACCGACTCCAACCGACTAAATATTCACATCATCAGTGTGTACCAAGTCGCCACAAATGTAATTAGTGAACTGTGCAACTACCATATTCACATCTTAAACGTTCACTTTCAGCAAGGTAATCTGTACGAGCTAATAACACCTGCTCAAATTAAACAGATCCTCGCTAATGCAACCAGTAAACTTTCACCAAATTTGGAGATATTACCAACGCCAATTCTAAAGGTTGACATTGGGCATGACGACATCTACATCAACGTCCAAGGGTATTTCATCATAGTGGAAAAAACGGAATACTCCTTAATTAAAGTGACACCAATTCCTCTCCAAATCAGCAATGGATCCTACTGGATGATCGATGTGCCGAAAGGAATCTTCGCTGTGGATTACAACCTACAAATGTACTTCCACGAAACAGATGAAGAATTCAAAGAAGAGCTACAAATTTCTCCCACTACCTATGTTTGCAGTCCAACGGTAGTTAAAGGAATTGAAAACAACCCAAACTGCATCATTGACGATATATATCACCGAGTAGAAACCAGTCAATGTCTCCTACGAAGACATCGCATCCAGTCCATTATTTGGAAACAATTGTACATGGAAAACACCTGGCTATTTGTAGTCAGTAAACCAACCCGCATAGCAATCACTTGTAGTGGAAACAGGGAAGAAGTCACCGTCAACACTACAGGTGTCATTCAAATTTCATCGGATTGCATCATCCAAACTGCGAGGAATACATTAACCCCAAGGCACAACAGAAAATACAAGATCCTGGCTGGATACTCCAAGGCTATCAGTATCAATATTACCAACCCAATCACAACAAACTCATTTTCAGAAATCGCAGAGGAACCTGTACTAACTCAGTCAGACCACTTCGAAGACCTACAAGCATCGCAGTTAGATTTCCAGGAGCATATAAAAAACTTCACCTGGAAAGCCATCCGACATCATTCTCACCTGTCTATTGGGGTCACAGGCAGCCTTTTGGGAACCGCTGCCCTACTAGGAGCTATCTACTACATTCGGCAACGAATAACACGAAGGAAGCCACCACCCGCACAACCCCAGGCAGAAGAATATCCTCTCAAAACGCTCAATCTCGAAGAAACAATATAATTTATCGGTTTGCTTTTTTGTGGCTTAAAATTGGCAATATGTTTAATCTTGTCTTTAACAGATTAACCAGATATAAATTTATAATTATTCATTTAAATTTTACGAAACATTCTAAAAGTTAAAAGCCACCAAAAACGCAATATTGCATTAAAACGGGAAAAGATGTAGCGGCAGCTATGCGAAAAGTTCTTGCTAATATGAAGGTATCTCCAAAAAACGTACAAACCGATTTGGGAAAAGAATTATATAACAGCGATTTTCAAGCATTGATGCGACGTTACAAGATAAATCATTACAGCACGTATTCAACTATGAAAAGCAGCATCATAGAAAGATGTAACCGCACCCTTAAGAACATGATGTGGAAGCAGTTTAGTTTGCAAGGGTCCTACAAATGGTTGGACATTCTGCCCCAACTTTTAAGCAAATATAACACAACCAGGCATAGCACAACAGGTATGAAGCCGGCTGAAGTTAATCTTAAAAATGCCAAACGTCTGTTACACACCGTGTACAGCCACACAAAAACTGTAGATCCGACACCTCAAAAGTTTCATAAAGGAGATTCTGTACGCATTAGTAAATATCGTTCGATATTTAGCAAGGGCTACACACCCAGCTGGAGCAACGAAATATTCAAAATAGCCACAGTGCGACTTACAAATCCTACCACCTACAGACTCACCGATCAGGAAGGGCAAGAAATCAAAGGTGGATTTTACGAGCACGAATTACAGAAAACCAAACACTCGGACGTATACCTGGTAGAAAAGGTGTTGAAGAAAAAGGGTAATCAGCTTTACGTAAAGTGGTTGGGATTCGATAATCGTCACAATTCCTGGATATCCAAAAACAATGTTGTATAACTTACTATGACTCTATAGAACTCTTTCAATAAAACACTTTTTTGTTTTACGACCATTTATTTTCTTTAAATAAAAACTTTTTATGTTTTACAGTAATTTATTATTGTAAATGCTAAACATGAGTGACTACAGTGTTGAATAACAAATATACTTGGTAATGCGGACCCAAACAATGAGATTTTTTGTAAAATTTAACTTACTACCTATATCATACAAGCTAGTGTTCTTAACCTATACTATAATTGCTATATACAATAACTAAACCTACAAAGTACAAGAAAGCCGTGTAGGACCTCTGCTGTTAAGTAATAACGAAAACTGTTCCGCGAACATATTGCTACACCATCGTTTCGGCAATGCGCAGCAAGTTGTCTAGAGGACTGTTATCATCATCATCTATGTCACGGTGACCCCACGCTAAGGTTTTGGTAGTATTAGGAATAAGGAAGCGTTTATCATCTCGCGAAGAAAGCGCAACCTTATTCATTAATTCGGTGTACATAGTGTGTAAACGGGAACGAAACACATACATCTGACAAAAGACAACTTCCCTCTTGTTTTCGACTACAGATTTATAAATTTCGGTAGTGAGGTGATTCCGAACAGCACTCTTTCTAACTTCCTTCGCCTTTTTGGCTTCCTTACCAACAGCGTTTACACAGTATGTTTTTGCACCAACCCCGTAATAGCTACACACAGCCACCCCAGCGTACTCATCCTTAAATTTGCCAACAACAGACTCGGTTCTCGAAATTCCGTGCAAACCATTCTTGTAATTTGATGTATCAAAGAGATCAAGGTTCTCTTGCATGTCCGCGTAAAAATTTTCAGTAAAAATTTCCAGGATGAATGAGTCAGTGTCTGAATAGAGTAGAGACACATTACGACCGTATTTATGCTTCAAAAATTTGTAATAAAAATCGTACATTACCGTTTTCGAAAGATCTAAAACTGAGAAACCAACATAAATGGGTTTGTTATATAAAACCGACGTTCTGTTCATTTCCACTGCTATTAAATTTTCCCCAAACCGAATTCTATCTTTAAAGTTAGGTTTCGATATCAAAGCTTCTGCTCCCATTCTATTATCAATTTTTTCCCAATGACTAATTAACTTTACAACAACCTTTTTGTCCACGTTTTCCATGGTTTTACCAAAGACGCTATTGTTAGCTAGTTTGAATGAATTTCGATGAAATTCATTGTCAGACTTGTTACGTAAATTTGTGTTTAAATCGATGTAGGATCTGAGCCATGGAGATTGTCTAAACTTAAGTATTTTATGTGTTTTAACCAAAATCAAACCAGCCTCTAAGCATTGCTTTAAATTTCTGTAGTGAATAATATAATTGTGTTTGTCATACAAATTTGGAATTAATTTTGCATTTTTAAATTTTCCCTGTAGAGGCACCAATAGCTCGGGGCAAAAGGGGAAGTCATTGTGATCGTCATGTAAATTTTCAGGGTACCGCAAGTCAACTTCCAACACGTACCCAGTATCTGAGTCGTCCAAAATTTGAAATACGTCAAAACTATCAATTTCGTCGTCAGTCAACCAAACAAAACCACCTTGCGGTAGAAACTGTCTCATACTATGGCCATAAAGGTTGGTGGCGTCTAAAAAAACAAGAAAAGAAGTGGGCTTTGAAGCGTCATAGTTACCCGCAAATTTATTGTTGGCAATAGCTTTTCGCCCGACACAAGTACTGACTCCCCCACGAATACCCTTTCTAAAAAAGTGAAACATATCCATATCCGTCAACAGTTCCAACTCAACCCCCGTATATTTTAACATGGCGTTCCAACTTAAACCGGGGGCGGTGAAGTACTGCGCCGGATCTAAATTATATTGATTTAAATAAAAATTGCGAAAATTTTCGAAAACGTCTACCAATATAAACACATCACATTTGAGGTAAACATCGGAATAGTCGCCCAACGTTTGACATTCGAAAGTTTTCCAGACCTTAACGGCGCGCTCGTAATCGACCTCAGTAATATGCGTCTCGGTTAAATGATCATAAAACTGGGCGATTGTGGGCAACGCCGGCTCGTCTAATTTTGTAAATGAATCGAGATACGAATAGGGAAACACACCTTTCTGTCTCATCAGTTCGAATTTGATGTCATGTCCGAATTGCTTATGAATTTCAACACACTGATCATCTGATAACGTGGCGGCCAGCGATGCTAAAGAAGAACTTAAAAATCGGTAACTATCTAAAAATCGAATTTGCATATAAACGTTTTTCCGTTTTCCGTCAACAACGACTTCATCTACCCAAAGACGTTTTCCAAATGAAATATATTTTTCCTTATTTTCTGGAATGACATCAAGCTCTTCGTTATTTTGAGCTAACTGTTTTACAAAAAGGTGAGAATCGTAATTTAAATTGTGAAAAAATACGGGAATAAAATTTGGAAGTTTATAATTTAGATTGCAATTAGAATGGGCAGCTCCCCGATATTCTCCGGTCAAATGGTCGTGATCGCGAACCTTTACGTTCTCCTCTCCAAAAGGACGATTGCAAATATGACATGAAGCAGCATCCTTAAAATTTTGAATTTCTTGCGGAGCCAGAGGCTTGAGGGGTACAACATGCTTCAAACTGTTGGAATATAGCGCGCGAACGTCTCTGTCTAGACGTTCAACAAACACGTCCACAGCATCCTCACCCCTATAAATTTCGAATTTGGATAGAGTATCATCAAAAGAACATTTCAAATAATACGCGAAAGAATACGGTTTGTGCTCGCACGTTTTGATCGTATAAGGTCTTTCGCGATCCGGCTCCTGATCCCCACCATCGACAGGTGATAAAACTGTCTCGAAATCTGCATAGATGCAAAATGGCACTTTCAATTGCTTATGATAATTATCAAATTTAAGAATGTTCTGAGGCCTCACCTCCCCACACTTATCCGTGATCGGCTCTGTCGTAGGCAACTTTGTGCATACATGATTACAGTCAAAAAGCTTATGGTTCTCCAGATGGGCATCGGTGCGAAAGTAATTTAGACAACCATTACAAAAATGTTTCGCATTGGCCCTAGCCGTTATTTGCCGCGAAACTAACCTAGACAAATCAGCGATCCAACAGTAGTGGCTATTACCTTCGCCGTCTGTTAGAAGCAGTAAATTTATATGTCTGTTTTTTATACGTGGCGAATAGTACAGAGGTCCCACAACTTCATATATGGTAATATCGTTTTGAAAAGTTTTTTCCAACGCGTATACATTTATAGAAAGTTGAGGGTTATTTTTTTCAAATTTAGAAATATCGCGCAAAATAACAGGGAATTTAATGTCCTTAAACTCGTTCGATTAGACGGTCCATCTGGCTCGCAGAGGGCCGAGGTTACCGCCCACCCGAAACAACGCTCGTCCTTGACGTTTTGGACTTTCACGATCGCTTTCTTGGTCTGAATCTGCTCCGGGAGCGGGATATACGAAGACGCCCGAAACGGATTGAATTTATTTATATTTAATTCTAGGTACAGCAGCTGCTTCAAGATCCACCCTGTAAACATTTTGCGGTTAGTAACATTAACAAGAATTACAATTGTAATACACACCTGAATCGCGTTCCTCAAATTCGGACACCTTCTGGTCCAATATCCCCGTTAAATTATCATATAATTCGTTCAAGTCTGTACCGCGAGTGACCACCTCGTTGGTCGTATTAAAACTTTTGACGTCTTGTACATCTTGAGTCTCCAAAATAAAATACCCGAAAAGTTCGAAATTTAATTTTATACTGTTTAATTTGGTCAGTTGTCCTTCTATTAGACCTATAATTTTGTCTTTCAATTCCGTCATATATTCTACAACACTTATATGATAATTTTCCGTGGACACCCTGTAGCTGGCAACACGGGACTTGAAGGCGCTTGGAAGGGCTACCACTCCTTTCTCCAGGTGGATGACATCACACCGCCTCCTATGACGATTGCTCCTCAGGTGTCCAACGAAACAAGTTCGACGAACATTTTCATCACACACGTCGCAGTATTGCGTCTTGGGGAGCTGTTCTGTTAAACCAAACGTTGAAAAACATGAAACACTACAATAGAGACGCACTCACCACCGCTGGAGTCATTAGGTCTTGGACGTTTACTCGCCGATGGTCCCTCACCAGCTGCTACCGAAGCCTCCATAGCGTCACCTGTAGGAAACACACAATCGATATAATCAACAGCAATCAACACGTTTCCACTTACCACTCGTCGATGGGTGGCCCAGCTCGTGGCGACAGCTATCTCTTCGATGGCGAAACAAATTGTCAGCTCTGGTGAAGGACTCTCCACAAGCAGTGCACCTGAACATAATGGCAAATTAGTCTCGCGCAATCGGTTAATATACTAATTGCGCGATTAGCTACCCAGCTCGAGGCTTACTATTCACAAACGCAATGAACACCTTTATTTATAAACACTGATTAACAAATTAAACCTCGAACGGATTACCCAGGTGTCACCACGGGGAGGATTCGCTTTGGACACCCTGGAGAGGATAGGGGGGCAAGGTTATTTGTGTTAGAGGTGTATGATATGTTAAACGATTATCTACTCGTTACTTAGCTTTTTTATCGAGCTCCTGACGTCTTGCACGAATCGCACTCTCCACAGCTAACAGATCTTGAATTAGCTCTAGCCTTGCTAACGCAGCATTCTTAAAGATGTCCATGTTAGTTGCGCTGTGGCCGTGGCGGATCTTAGGTAAAGCAGCTATGCTTTTTAGGTACTCATCATGCATCGTCGCTTCTAGGCTGGCGGCTCGAATTTCTAGGGAGCTAATAACAATATAAGCTACTAAACTGGGAAAAGCACGTTCTAAACACCTTCAATGTTAAATAACATATATGGATAAAAAATAATATCTAATATACCTTAGATAATGCTCTCCACTGCGAAGATCAGCAGCTTTCGCATCTATTGCATTCCGATTAGACACGTATTCACGTTCGGCACGCTGGGATGGCGAAATGTCATCCATGTCTTCCTCCTGCGGGGTAGACGTAATCGACACCACAGTATCGATTACGTCACTCCCAGTGGCTACAACAGCTACACCACCCGAAACCGGAGATGCCTGTACAATTACAGAAGGCACTGCGGCCACATTTTCCGAAGGTTGGATTGTTAGCCGCTTCGAAATTCGACTTGAGCCGGAGTCTATCTCCAAACCATCTACAAGGGTTGTAAACTCTTGCGCCGCACCGTCGCCGGAAGCCGCCTTTTCCAATGGAATGTCGTCAAAATCGAACGCTTCCATAAACATTTCCGTTTGTGATAGATGCGGAGACTCAGATTGCATCGGCATATTTTGGAATTTTGGAGTAGACAGTTCACCAACTGTCCGACTATCAAATGTGGATACATTTTCCACTTGAACCTGAAATTCTCCCGTTTTCTTCTCAGTCTCCACATTCATATTCTCTATATATTTCCTAAAATTGAATTTTGCCGGTTTTTTTTGTATTTTCTGACCTTTCTTTAAAGCTGATTTTAAAATTTTGCTCGAACTTTGGCTACTTGGAGAAATAATTTCGTAATTAGGAGCAATTAATACGTCACTTAAAACATTTATGGCGGCTGGCGGCAACGCCTGTGCGGAAACGCTGGGTTCCGTGCAGGCGCAAAGTTTAACTTTACCCTTTTCCGATGTTTTCTTCAAGCTAAGCCTCGAGTATTTAGACATCTTTTTGGGTAGTAGAACACCTCTACAAGATTGGCACACAGTTGACATTGCAAAAGCAGGTAACAAAATGGTTTGCTGCAGCTTGGAGGTCTGCATTTATACGAAATGCGAAGGCCAACTTCAACTTTCAATATTAATTTAATTACGATGCTAATTTCCTTAAAGATATAGCAAATTTTATTAAGAAAAGTTATTCAGAATGTAAAATTAAACCGCTGTATGAATTTTCGCAAATATCTGATTACTTTGAAAAACTTCTCATTGTTTGCAATTATTGCGCTAAACCGAATTTTATTTTCAAAAGTGCTGCCTCGTTAGTTCATAATACGGCAAAATTTTATTAAGAAAAGTTGTTCAGAATGAGAAACTATATTTCTCTGTGAATTTTCGCAAATATCTGATTACTTTGAAAAACTTCTAATTGTCGGTAATTGTGCTAAAACGAAATTTATTTTCAAAAGTGCTGCCTGGTTAGTTCATAATACGGCAAAATTTTATTAAGAAAAGTTGTTCAGAATGAGAAACTATATCCCTCTGTGAATTTTCGCAAATATCTGATTACCTTGAAAAACTTCTCATTGTTTGCAATTGTGCTAAAACGAAATTTATTTTCAAAAGTGCTACCTCGTTAGTTCATAATACGGCAAAATTTTATTAAGAAAAGTTGTTCAGAATGAGAAACTATATCCCTCTGCGAATTTTCGCAAATATCTGATTACTTTGAAAAACTTCTAATTGTCGGTAATTGTGCTAAAACGAAATTTATTTTCAAAAGTGCTGCCTCGTTAGTTCATAATACGGCAAAATTTTATTAAGAAAAGTTGTTCAAAATGAGAAACTATCCCTCTGTGAATTTTCGCAAATATCTGATTACTTTGAAAAACTTCAATTGTCGCAAATTGTACATAAATTTTCCATTGATACACTTGTTTACGAACTTTTAAGCGGATCCATCCTGCCGCATTTGCAAGGGTCGTCTAAAAGTCGAAGCAAACAAATAAAAGGAGCATTTGCCCGGATCAAAAAATGTTTTTAACATAGTGTAAATTTTCCATTGAAGTCAGTTGTTTACAGAAATGCAGATGCATCCTGCTGCATTTGCCCAGGTCGTCTCAAAGTCGAAGCAAAAAAATAAAAGGACCATTTGCCTGGGTCAAAGATGTTTTTAACATAAGTGTAAATTTTTCCATTGACGTCACTCTTGTTTACGAAGCAGAAATGCATTTGCAAATAATACGTCCAATTATGATTTGCACGACTTTTTCATAACAAATTGTAGTTTGCATTATTACTAGGAAGCGAATTAACTATTGTTTTAAAAAATATTATTAGTCACATGTATTTTTTAATTCATATCACTTTTAAAGTGCATGAATTATTTATTGATTATTACCGTTTTAAACAATGCCACCACGTCAATTAAACTTTACTACAAGTTATGCATTATTAGCTTTTTGCGTACTTATTAAAAATGATATGAATTAAAAATTACATGTGACCTACCCTGCAGAAAGCAAATTTCACCATATGCAATTATTATGCTACTTAAAATAAATAATTTAAATACATATTACAAAATATGCCGTGTCGGGTATTAAAAAACGTGTTTTTTTATGAGAAAGCAAATGCTGTTACAAAAAAATCAGTTAATTTAAAACTATGATTAGATAGCGCCGTAATTAGCAAACATTAAAAATTTGCTGCATAATTTGTCAACCCTTCCCTCCAAGTCGAGATGTAGGTAGGAGAGATTTGTATATAAAGCAGCCGCTGTTGCATTACAAAATCACAGTTTCCTCAGCTGCAACAATCTGCTCCATTGGTAAGATATGTTTGTATATATGTTTTATTTTATATGTCCATGTCTTAAAATTCTTGTATCATCATTATTAAGATATTTGATTAGAATTTTTTTGCATTGTACTGTTACTTCGCTATTCTAAATTCTCAAACATTTTTCAGATAAAATCAGAATGGGTAAGACGCTTATTTTTTTTGTATTCTAAACAGTATACATATAAGAAATTTACAGAAGAATTCCTAGATTCCATCGTACTAGGGGCTGCCATGTCAGCGTTCGGTAATTTTTTTTGTAAATTTTAATAGTTGATGTAATACATTTTTATACTTTTAGAACTGCAGCTGGTGGCGCATATCGCGGAGAAATATGACACTGTAAGAAAAATATATATATAAATCTGGTTCACAATAAGTTTCTTTTTAGAACGACATAGCATTACTCAAAAACTCGACCTACATCCCAGAAGCCACCCTGCTAGAGGTGGGGTGGTTTCTGGGATGTAGGTTTAAAGTATATAGGGACCTCGAATTACCAGACATGCTCTGGCTGATCTATGTAAGTAACAGTTGATTTGCTTCTTTGAAGAAACTAAGTGTTCTTTTTACAGCAAATGTGAGGCCACCCACACCGTTCTAGGTTAGGTTAGTTTCTAAGTTAGTCAGTAAGTTATTTGTATAATAAACGTTTTAAAATTTTGAATTTTTTATTACATCGTTATAACTACATGATAAACACTTATTGTTCCAACGTTTGCTGTTGGGCGTATTGTTTAAACACAATATCATATCTAATGACGTCAAAAGCATACTTTAGCATTTCATGCATGCAGTATACATTTTCCGATTTTATGGGCGGTAACGCATCCTCAATGCTTCTTTTAAAGTCGCCGGGTAAATTCCAAACCGCGTCCAATATACTACTGTAAAATTGTTCAAACATCTGACTCTTCAAAAGTTCAGCTTTAGAATTTAGCAGCGGTAGCAACCCCCACAATTCTGCTACTGATTGCATACCGAGATACACTTGGGATCGCTTAAGTTCCTGCAGCACAATCACTTTCTTATTTCCGATTTTTTGGAAATATATTCGTTTGCCTGGACTTATATCCACCGGTTTTAAATCTCCATCTTCATAGTTAAAATGCCTGTTTATCACATCTTCATTTTTAAGAAAGACTTGCCACTCTCCTTCGTCTAGCAGTATAAAATTGTTGTTAATCCCACTAATTAGCACTCCCGGCACAAACGATCCAAAACAGGTCAAACCCAAACTCACAGATTTATTTCTTGACTTATTCAACGGATAACTTGTTGCGTTTAACAATACTGGATATAACAGTTTCACTCTTTTCTTTGATACTCGCCCCTTCACAGTTTCACCAACCTTTTGTACTTGATCAATTGTTTTTTGCTAGTACAGCACACTATATACTACTGAACACAAAACTACACCTCATGTTATACCCAGTCTTCAAGGTTACTGTTGATGGCCTCGCTTCGAACGTGACCTTGGGCTTGCACGTGGCCTCGCTTCGAACGTGACCTTGGGATTGAACGTGACCTCGCCTTGCATGTGACCTTGGGATTGAACGTGACCTCGTCTTGAACGTGGCCTCGCCTTGCATGTGGCCTTGGCCTTGAACTCAAGGCCAAGTGGTGGGGGGAGGTTCCAGAACCATCCACTTCCCTCTACTTGGGACATCTGGGACGCCTGGGACATTAGGGACATATGGGACATATGGGACATCTGGGACGTATAGCACGTTTGGGACGTTAGGGACATATAGGACATCTAGGACGTCTTGGACGTTAGGGACATATGGGACATCTAGGACCTCTGGGACGTCTGGGACGTTAGGGACATACGGGACAGCTGGGACGTCTGGGACGTTATAGACATATGGGACATTTAGGACGTCTGGGACGTTAGGGACATATGGGACATACGGGACATCTGGGACGTCTGGGACGTTAGGGACATATGGGACATCTGGGACGTCTGGTACGTTAAAGACATATGGGACAGCTGGGACGTATGGGACGTTAGGAACATATAGGACATCGAGGACGTCCGGGACGTTAGGGACATATGGGACATCTAGGACCTCTGGGACGTCTGGGACTTTAGGGACATACGGGACAGCTGGGACGTCTGGGACGTTATAGACATATGGGACATTTAGGACGTCTGGGACGTTAGGGACATATGGAACATCTGGGACGTCTGGGACGTTAAGGACATATGGGACATCGAGGACGTCTGGGACGTCTGGGACGTTAAGGACATATGGGACAGTTGGGACGCCTGGGACATTAGGGACATATGGGACATATGGGACACCTGGGACGTCTGGAACGTTAAGGACATATGAAACATCTGGGACGTCTGGGACGTTAAGGACATATGGGACATCGAGGACGTCTGGGACGTCTGGGACGTTAAGGACATATGGGACAGTTGGGACGCCTGGGACATTAGGGACATATGGGACATATGGGACATCTGGGACGTCTGGGACGTTAAGGACATATGGGACATTTAGGACGCCTGTGACATTAGGGACGTATGGGACATATGGGACATCTGGGACGCCTGGGACATTAGGGACATATGAGACATATAGAACATCTGGGACGTCTGGGACGTTAGGGACATATAGGACATCTAGGACGTCTGGGACGTTAGGGAAATATGGGACATCTAGGACGTCTGGGACGTTAGGGACATATGCAACATCTGGGACGTCTGGGACGTGAGAATCATACGGGACAGCTGGGACGTCTGGGACATGAGGGAAATATGGGACATCTAGGACGTCTAGGACGTTAGGGACATATGGAACATCTAGGACGCCTGGGACATTAGGGTCATATGGAACATATGGGACATCTGGGACGTCTGGGACGTTAGGGACATATGGGACATCTGGCACATCTGGGACGTTAAGGACAAATGGGACATCTAGGACGTCTAGGACGTCTGGGACGTTAAGGACATATCGGACATTTAGGACGCCTGAGACATTAGGGACATATGGGACATATGGAACATCTGGGACGCCTGGGACATTAGGGACATATGGGACATATGGGACATCTGGGACGTCTGGGACTTTAGGGACATATGAGACATATAGAACATCTGGGACGTCTGGAACTTTAGGGACATATAGGACATCTAGGACGTCTGGGACGTTAGGGAAATATGGGACATCTAGGACGTCTGGGACGTTAGGGACATATGCAACATCTGGGACGTCTGGGACGTCTGGGACGTTAGAATCATACGGGACAGCTGGGACTTCTGGGACATGAGGGACATATGGGACATTTGGGACATCTGGGACTTTAGGGACATATGAGACATATAGAACATCTGGGACGTCTGGGACTTTAGGGACATATAGGACATCTAGGACGTCTGGGACTTTAGGGACATATAGGACATCTAGGACGTCTGGGACATGAGGGACATATGGGACATTTAGGACATCTGGGACGTCGGGGACGTTAGGGACATATGGGACGTCTGGGACGTCTGGGACGTTACGGACATATGGGACATCTGGGACGTCTGGGACGATAAGGACATATGGGACATCGAGGACGTCTGGGACGTCTGGGACGTTAGGATCATATGGAACATCTAGGACCCCTGGGACATTAGGGACATATGGGACATATGGGACATCTGGGACGTCGGGGACGTTAGGGACATATGGGACATCTGGGACGTCTGGGACGTTACGGGCATATGGGACATCTGGGACGTCTGGGACGATAAGGACATATAGGACATCGAGGACGTCTGGGACGTCTGGGACGTTAAGGACATATGGGACATTTAGGACGCTTGGGACATTAGGGACATATGGGACATATGGGACATATGGGACATCTGGGACGTCTGGGACGTTAAGGACATATGGGACATCTAGGACGTCTGGGACGTCTGGGACGTTTAGGACATATGGGACATTTAGGACGCTTGGGACATTAGGGACATATGGGACATATGGGACATCTGGGACGCCTGGGACATTAAGGACATACGGGACATATGGAACATCTGGGACATCTGGGACGTTAGGGACATATGGGACATCTGGGACTTCTGGGACGTTAAGGACATATGGGACATCTAGGACGTCTGGGACGTTAGGGACATATGGGACATCTGGGACGTCTGGGACGTTAGGGAGATATGGGACATCTGGGACGTCTGGGACGTTAGGGACATATGGGACATTTAGGACGTCTGGGATGTTAGGGACATATGGAACATCTAGGACGCCTAGGACATTAGGGGCATATGGGACATATGGAACATCTGGGACGTCTGGGACGTTAGGGACATATGGGACATTTAGGACGTCTGGGATGTTAGGGACATATGGAACATCTAGGACGCCTAGGACACTAGGGGCATATGGGACATATGGAACATCTGGGACGTCTGGGACGTTAAGGACATATGGGACATTTAGGACGCCTGGGACATAAGGGACATATGGGACATCTGGGACGCCTGGGACATTAGGGACATATGGGACATATGGGACATCTGGGACGTCTGGGACGTTAGGGACATATAGGGCATCTAAAACGTCTGGGACGTTAGGGACATATGGAACATCTAGGACGTCTGGGACGTCTGGGACGTTAGGGACATACGGGACAGCTGGGACGTCTGGGACGTTAGGGACATATGGGACATTTAGGACGTCTGGGACGTTAGGGACATATGGAACATTTAGGACGCCTGGGACATTAGGGACATATGGGACATATAGGACATCTGGGACGTCTGGGACGTTAGGGACATATTAGACATCTGGGACGTCGGGGACGTTAAGGACATATGGGACATCTAGGACGTCTGGGACGTCTGGGACGTTAAGGACATATGGGACATTTAGGACGCCTGGGACATTAGGGACATATGGGACATCTGGGACGCCTGGGTCATTAGGGACATATGGGACATATGGGACATCTGGGACGTCTGGGACGTTAGGGACATATGGGACATCTGGGACGTCTGGGACGTTAAGGACATATGGGACATCGAGGACGTCTGGGACGTCTGGGACGTTAAGGATATATGGGACATTTAGGACGCCTCGGACATTAGGGACGTATGGGACATATGTGACATCTGGGACGTCTGGGACGTTAAAGACATTAGGGACATCTAGGACGACTGAGACGTCTGGGACGTTAAGGACATATGGGACATTTAGGACGCCTGGGACATTAGGGACATATGGAACATATGGGACATCTGGAACGCCTGGGACATTAGAGACATATGGAACATATGGAACATCTGGGACGTCTGGGACGTTAGGGACATATGGGACATCTGGGACGTCTGGGACGTTAGTTACATGTAGGACATCTAGGACGTCTGGGACGTTAAAGACATATAGGACATCTAGGACGTCTGGGACGTCTGGGACGTTAGAAACATGCTGGACAACTGGGACGTCTGGGACATTAGGGACATATGGGACATTTAGGACGTCTGGGACGTTAGGGACATATGGAACATCTAGGACGCCTGGGACATTAGGGACATATGGGACATATGGGACATCTGGGACGTCTGGGACGTTAGGGACATATGGGACATCTGGGACGTCTGGGACGTTAAGGCCATATGGGACATCTAGGACGTCTGGGACGTCTGGGACGTTATAGACATATGGGACATATGGGACATCTGGGACGCCTTGGACATTAGGGACATATGGGACATGTGGGACATCTGGTACGTATGAGACGTTTGGGACGTTAGGGACATATAAGACATCTAGGACGTCTGGGACGTTAGGGACATATGGGACATCTAGGATCTCTATGACGTCTGGGACGTTAGGGACATACGGGACAGCTGGGACGTCTGGGACGTTATAGACATATGGGACATTTAGGACGCCTGGGACGTTAGGGACATATGGAACGTCTAGGACGCCTCGAACATTAGGGACATATGAGACATATGGGACACCTGGGACGTCTGGAACGTTAGGGACATATAGAACATCTGGGACGTCTGGGACGTTAAGGACATATGGGACATCGAGGTCGTCTGGGACGTCTGGGACGTTAAGGACATATGGGACAGTTAGAAAGCCTGGGACATTAGGGACATTTGGGACATATGGGACATCTGGGACGTTTGGGACGTTAAGGACATATGGGACATTTAGGACGCCTGTGACATTAGGGACGTATGGGACATATGGGACATCTGGGACGCCTGGGACATTAGGGACAGAAGATACATATGGAACATCTGGGACGTCTGGGACGTTAGGGACATATAAGACGTCTAGGACGTCTGGGACGTTAGGTAAATATGGGACATCTAGGACGTCTGGGACGTTAGGGACATATGCAACATCTGGGACGTCTGGGATGTCTGGGACGTTAGAATCATACGGGACAGCTGGGACTTCTGGGACATGACGGACATATAGGACATTTAGGACGTCTGGAACGTTAGGGACATATAGAACATCTAGGACGCCTGGGACATTAGGGACATATGGGACATATGGGACATCTGGGACGTCTGGGACGTTAGGGACATATGGGACATCTGGGACATCTGCGACGTTAAGGACATATGGGACATCTAGGACGTCTAGGACGTCTGGGACGTTAAGGACATATCGGACATTTAGGACGCCTGGGACATTAGGGACATATGGGACATATGGAACATCTGGGACGCCTGGGAAATTAGGGACATATGAGACATATGGGACATCTGGGACGTCTGGGACGTTAGGGACATATTGGGCATCTGGGACGTCTGGGACGTTAAGGACATATGGGACATATGGGACATCTGGGACGTATGCGACGTTAGGGACATATAGGACATCTAGGACGTCTGGGACGTTAGGGACATATGGGACATCTAGGACCTCTGGGACGCTGGGACGTTAGGGACATACGGGACAGCTGGGACGTCTGGGACGTTATAGACATATGGGACATTTAGGACGTCTGGGACGTTAGGGACATATGGAACATCTAGGACGCCTCGGACATTAGGGACATATGGGACATATGGGACACCTGAGACGTCTGGAACGTTAAGGACATATGGAACATCTGGGACGTCTGGGACGTTAAGGACATATGGGAAATTTAGGACGCCTCGGACATTAGGGACGTATGGGACATATGTGACATCTGGGACGTCTGGGACGTTAAAGACATTAGGGACATCTAGGACGACTGAGACGTCTGGGACGTTAAGGACATATGGGACATTTAGGACGCCTGGGACATTAGGGACATATGGAACATATGGGACGTCTGGAACGCCTGGGACATTAGGGACATATGGAACATATGGAACATCTGGGACGTCTGGGACGTTAGGGACATATGGGACATCTGGGACGTCTGGGACGTTAGTTACATGTAGGACATCTAGGACGTCTGGGACGTTAAAGACATATGGGACATCTAGGACGTCTGGGATGTCTGGGACGTTAGAAACATGCTGGACAACTGGGACGTCTGGGACATTAGGGACATATGGGACATTTAGGACGTCTGGGACGTTAGGGACATATGGAACATCTAGGACGCCTGGGACATTAGGGACATATGGGACATATGGGACATCTGGGACGTCTGGGACGTTAGGGACATATGGGACATCTGGGACGTCTGGGACGTTAAGGCCATATGGGACATCTAGGACGTCTGGGACGTCTGGGACGTTATAGACATATGGGACATATGGGACATCTGGGACGCCTTGGACATTAGGGACATATGGGACATGTGGGACATCTGGTACGTATGGGACGTTTGGGACGTTAGGGACATATAGGACATCTAGGACGTCTGGGACGTTAGGGACATATGGGACATCTAGGATCTCTATGACGTCTGGGACGTTAGGGACATACGGGACAGCTGGGACGTCTGGGACGTTATAGACATATGGGACATTTAGGACGCCTGGGACGTTAGGGACTTATGGAACGTCTAGGACGCCTCGAACATTAGGGACATATGAGACATATGGGACACCTGGGACGTCTGGAACGTTAGGGACATATAGAACATCTGGGACGTCTGGGACGTTAAGGACATATGGGACATCAAGGTCGTCTGGGACGTCTGGGACGTTAAGGACATATGGGACAGTTAGGAAGCCTGGGACGTTAGGGACATTTGGGACATATGGGACATCTGGGACGTCTGGGACGTTAAGGACATATGGGACATTTAGGACGCCTGTGACATTAGGGACGTATGGGACATATGGGACATCTGGGACGCCTGGGACATTAGGGACATAAGATACATATGGAACATCTGGGACGTCTGGGACGTTAGGGACATATAAGACATCTAGGACGTCTGGGACGTTAGGTAAATATGGGACATCTAGGACGTCTGGGACGTTAGGGACATATGCAACATCTGGGACGTCTGGGATGTCTGGGACATTAGAATCATACGGGACAGCTGGGACGTCTGGGACATGAGGGACATATAGGACATTTAGGACGTCTGGAACGTTAGGGACATATAGAACATCTAGGACGCCTGGGACATTAGGGACATATGGGACATATGGGACATCTGGGACGTCTGGGACGTTAGGGACATATGGGACATCTGGGACATCTGCGACGTTAAGGACATATGGGACATCTAGGACGTCTAGGACGTCTGGGACGTTAAGGACATATCGGACATTTAGGACGCCTGGGACATTAGGGACATATGGGACATATGGAACATCTGGGACGCCTGGGACATTAGGGACATATGGGACATATGGGACATCTGGGACGTCTGGGACGTTAGGGACATATGGGGCATCTAGGACGTCTGGGACGTTAAGGACATATGGGACATATGGGACATCTGGGACGTATGCGACGTTAGGGACATATAGGACATCTAGGACGTCTGGGACGTTAGGGACATATGGGACATCTAGGACCTCTGGGACGCTGGGACGTTAGGGACATACGGGACAGCTGGGACGTCTGGGACGTTATAGACATATGGGACATTTAGGACGTCTGGGACGTTAGGGACATATGGGACATCTAGGACCTCTGGGACGCTGGGACGTTAGGGACATACGGGACAGCTGGGACGTCTGGGACGTTATAGACATATGGGACATTTAGGACGTCTGGAACGTTAAGGACATATGGAACATCTGGGACGTCTGGGACGTTAAGGACATATGGGACATCGAGGACGTCTGGGACGTCTGCGACGTTAAGGACATATGGGACATTTAGGACGCCTCGGACATTAGGGACGTATGGGACATATGTGACATCTGGGACGTCTGGGACGTTAAGGACATTAGGGACATCTAGGACGACTGAGACGTCTGGGACGTTAAGGACATGTGGGACATTTAGGACGCCTGGGACATTAGGGACATATGGAACATATGGGACATCTGGAAAGCCTGGGACATTAGAAACATATGGAACATATGGAACATCTGGGACGTCTGGGACGTTAGGGACATATGAGACATCTGGGAAGTCTGGGACGTTAGTTACATGTAGGACATCTAGGACGTCTGGGACGCTAAAGATATATGGGACATCTAGGACGTCTGGGACGTCTGGGACGTTAGAAACATACTGGACAACTGGGACGTCTGGGACATTTGGGACATATGGGACATTTAGGACGTCTGGGACGTTAGGGACATATGGAACATCTAGGACGCCTGGGACATTAGGGACATATGGGACATATGGGACATCTGGGACGTCTGGGACGTTAGGGACATATGGGACATTTAGGACGTCTGGGACGTTAGGGACATATGGAACATCTAGGACGCCTGGGACATTAGGGACATATGGGACATATGGGACATCTGGGACGTCTGGGACGTTAAGGCCATATGGGGCATCTAGGACGTCTGGGACGTCTGGGACGTTAAAGACATATGGGACATAAGGGACATCTGGGACGCCTTGGACATTAGGGACATATGGGACATATGGGACATCTGGGACGTATGGGACGTTTGGGACGTTAGGGACATATAGGACATCTAGGACGTCTTGGACGTTAGGGACATATGGGACATCTAGGATCTCTATGACGTCTGGGACGTTAGGGACATACGGGACAGCTGGGACGTCTGGGACGTTATGGACATATGGGACATTTAGGACGTCTGGGACGTTAGGGACATATGGAACGTCTAGGACGCCTCGGACATTAGGGACATATGGGACATATGGGACACCTGGGACGTCTGGAACGTTAGGGACATATAGAACATCTGGGACGTCTGGGACGTTAAGGACATATGGGACATCGAGGACGTCTGGGACGTCTGGGACGTTAAGGACATATGGGACAGTTAGGACGCCTGGGACATTAGGGACATATGGGACATATGGGACATCTGGGACGTCTGGGACGTTAAGGACATATGGGACATTTAGGACGCCTGTGACATTAGGGACGTATGGGACATATGGGACATCTGGGACGCCTGGGACATTAGGGACATAAGAGACATATGGAACATCTGGGACGTCTGGGACGTTAGGGAGATATAAGACATCTAGGACGTCTGGGACGTTAGGGAAATATGGGACATCTAGGACGTCTGGGACGTTAGGGACATATGCAACATCTGGGACGTCTGGGACGTCTGGGACGTTAGAATCATACGGGACAGCTGGGACGTCTTGGACATGAGGGACATATGGGACATTTAGGATGTCTGGGACGTTAGGGACATATGGAACATCTAGGACGCCTGGGACATTAGGGACATATGGGACATATGGGACACCTGGGACGTCTGGAACGTTAGGGACATATAGAACATCTGGGACGTCTGGGACGTTAAGGACATATGGGACATCGAGGATGTCTGGGACGTCTGGGACGTTAAGGACATATGGGACAGTTAGGACGCCTGGGACATTAGGGACATATGGGACATATGGAACATCTGGGACGCCTGGGACATTAGGGACATATGGGACATATGGGACATCTGGGACGTCTGGGACGTTAGGGACATATGGGACATCTGGGACGTCTGGGACGTTAAGGACATATGGGACATATGGGACATCTGGGACGTATGCGACGTTAGGGACATATAGGACATCTAGGACGTCTGGGACGTTAGGGACATATGGGACATCTAGGACCTCTGGGAGGCTGGGACGTTAGGGACATACGGGACAGCTGGGACGTCTGGGACGTTATAGACATATGGGACATTTAGGACGTCTGGGACGTTAGGGACATATGGAACATCTAGGACGCCTTGGACATTAGGGACATATGGGACATATGGAACACCTGGGACGTCTGGAACGTTAAGGACATATGGAACATCTGGGACGTCTGGGACGTTAAGGACATATGGGACATCGAGGACGTCTGGGACGTCTGGGACGTTAAGGACATATGGGACAGTTAGGACGCCTGGGATATTAGGGACATATGGGACATATGGGACATCTGGGACGTCTGGGACGTTAAGGACATATGAGACATTTAGGACGCCTGTGACATTAGGGACGTATGGGACATATGGGACATCTGGGACGCCTGGGACATTAGGGACATATGAGACATATAGAACATCTGGGACGTCTGGGACGTTAGGGACATATAGGACATCTAGGACGTCTGGGACGTTAGGGAAATATGGGACATCTAGGACGTCTGGGACGTTAGGGACATTTGCAACATCTGGGATGTCTGGGACGTGAGAATCATACGGGACAGCTAAGACGTCTGGCACATGAGGGAAATATGGGACATCTAGGACGTCTGGGACGTTAGGGACATATGGAACATCTAGGACGCCTGGGACATTAGGGACATATGGGACATATGGGACATCTGGGACGTCTGGGACGTTAGGGACATATGGGACATCTGGGACATCTGGGACGTTAAGGACAAATGGGACATCAAGGACGTCTGGGACGTTAAGGACATATCGGACATTTAGGACGCCTGGGACATTAGGGACATATGGGACATATGGAACATCTGGGACGCCTGGGACATTAGGGACATATGTTACATATGGGACATCTGGGACCTCTGGGACGTTAGGGACATATGGGACATCTGTGACGTCTGGGACGTTAAGGATATCTAGGACGTCTGGGACGTCTGGGACGTTAAGTACATATGGGACATTTAAGACGCCTGGGACGTTAGGGACATATGGGATATATAGAACATCTGGGACGCCTGGAACATTAGGGACATATGGGACATATGGGACATATGGGACAGCTAGGACGTCTGGGACGTTAGGGGCATATGGGACATCTAGGACGTCTGGGACGTCTGGGACGTTAGGGACATACGGGACAGCTGGGACGTCTGGGACGTTAGGGACATATGAGACATTTTGGACGTCTGGGACGTTAGAAACATATGGAACATCTGGGACGCCTGGGACATTAGGGACATATGGGACATATGGGACATCTGGGATGTCTGGGACGTTACGGACATATGGGACATCTGGGACGTCTGGGACGATAAGGACATATGGGACATCGAGGACGTCTGGGACGTCTGGGACGTTAAGGACATGTGGGACATTTAGGACGACTGGGACGTTAGAAACATATGGGACATCTGGGACGCCTGGGACATTAGGGACATATCTGACATATGGGACATCTGGGATGTCTGGGACGTTACGGACATATGGGACATCTGGGACGTCTGGGACGATAAGGACATATGGGACATCGAGGACGTCTGGGACGTCTGGGACGTTAAGGACATATTTGACATTTAGGACGCCTGGGACATTAGGGACATATAGGACATATGGGACATTTGGGACGTCTGGGACATCTAGGACGTCTGGGACGCCTGGGACATTAAGGACATACGGGACATATGGAACATCTGGGACGTTTGGGACGTTAGGGACATATGGGACATCTGGGACTTCTGGGGCGTTAAGGACATATGGAACATCTAGGAGGCCTGGGACGTTAGGGACATATGGGACATATGGGACATCTGGGACGTCTGGGACGTTAGGGACATATGGGACATCTGGGACGTCTGGGACGTTAAGTCCATATGGGGCATCTAGGACGTCTGGGACGTCTGGGACGTTAAAGACATATGGGACATATGGGACATCTGGGACGCCTTGGACATTAGGGACATATGGGACATGTGGGACATCTGGTACGTATGAGACGTTTGGGACGTTAGGGACATATAAGACATCTAGGACGTCTGGGACGTTAGGGACATATGGGACATCTAGGATCTCTATGACGTCTGGGACGTTAGGGACATACGGGACAGCTGGGACGTCTGGGACGTTATAGACATATGGGACATTTAGGACGCCTGGGACGTTAGGGACATATGGAACGTCTAGGACGCCTCGAACATTAGGGACATATGAGACATATGGGACACCTGGGACGTCTGGAACGTTAGGGACATATAGAACATCTGGGACGTCTGGGACGTTAAGGATATATGGGACATCGAGGTCGTCTGGGACGTCTGGGACGTTAAGGACATATGGGACAGTTAGGAAGCCTGGGACATTAGGGACATTTGGGACATATGGGACATCTGGGACGTCTGGGACGTTAAGGACATATGGGACATTTAGGACGCCTGTGACATTAGGGACGTATGGGACATATGGGACATCTGGGACGCCTGGGACATTAGGGACAGAAGATACATATGGAACATCTGGGACGTCTGGGACGTTAGGGACATATAAGACATCTAGGACGTCTGGGACGTTAGGTAAATATGGGACATCTAGGACGTCTGGGACGTTAGGGACATATGCAACATCTGGGACGTCTGGGATGTCTGGGACGTTAGAATCATACGGGACAGCTGGGACGTCTGGGACATGACGGACATATAGGACATTTAATACGTCTGGAACGTTAGGGACATATAGAACATCTAGGACGCCTGGGACATTAGGGACATATGGGACATATGGGACATCTGGGACGTCTGGGACGTTAGGGACATATGGGACATCTGGGACATCTGCGACGTTAAGGACATATGGGACATCTAGGACGTCTAGGACGTCTGGGACGTTAAGGACATATCGGACATTTAGGACGCCTGGGACATTAGGGACATATGGGACATATGGAACATCTGGGACGCCTGGGACATTAGGGACATATGGGACATATGGGACATCTGGGACGTCTGGGACGTTAGGGACATATGGGGCATCTGGGACGTCTGGGACGTTAAGGACATATGGGACATATGGGACATCTGGGACGTATGCGACGTTAGGGACATATAGGACATCTAGGACGTCTGGGACGTTGGGGACATATGGGACATCTAGGACCTCTGGGACGCTGGGACGTTAGGGACATACGGGACAGCTGGGACGTCTGGGACGTTATAGACATATGGGACATTTAGGACTTCTGGGACGTTAGGGACATATGGAACATCTAGGACGCCTCGGACATTAGGGACATATGGGACATATGGGACACCTGAGACGTCTGGAACGTTAAGGACATATGGAACATCTGGGACGTCTGGGACGTTAAGGACATATGGGACATCGAGGACGTCTGGGACGTCTGGGACGTTAAGGACATATGGGACATTTAGGACGCCTCGGACATTAGGGACGTATGGGACATATGTGACATCTGGGACGTCTGGGACGTTAAAGACATTAGGGACATCTAGGACGACTGAGACGTCTGGAACGTTAAGGACATATGGAACATCTGGGACGTCTGGGACGTTAAGGACATATGGGACATCTGGGACGTCTGGGACGTTAAGGACATATGGGACATTTAGGACGCCTCGGACATTAGGGACGTATGGGACATATGTGACATCTGGGACGTCTGGGACGTTAAAGACATTAGGGACATCTAGGACGACTGAGACGTCTGGGACGTTAAGGACATATGGGACATTTAGGACGCCTGGGACATTAGGGACATATGGAACATATGGGACGTCTGGAACGCCTGGGACATTAGGGACATATGGAACATATGGAACATCTGGGACGTCTGGGACGTTAGGGACATATGGGACATCTGGGACGTCTGGGACGTTAGTTACATGTAGGACATCTAGGACGTCTGGGACGTTAAAGACATATGGGACATCTAGGACGTCTGGGACGTCTGGGACGTTAGAAACATGCTGGACAACTGGGACGTCTGGGACATTAGGGACATATGGGGCATTTAGGACGTCTGGGACGTTAGGGACATATGGAACATCTAGGACGCCTGGGACATTAGGGACATATGGGACATATGGGACATCTGGGACGTCTGGGACGTTAGGGACATATGGGACATCTGGGACGTCTGGGACGTTAAGGCCATATGGGACATCTAGGACGTCTGGGACGTCTGGGACGTTATAGACATATGGGACATATGGGACATCTGGGACGCCTTGGACATTAGGGACATATGGGACATGTGGGACATCTGGTACGTATGGGACGTTTGGGACGTTAGGGACATATAGGATATCTAGGACGTCTGGGACGTTAGGGACATATGGGACATCTAGGATCTCTATGACGTCTGGGACGTTAGGGACATACGGGACAGCTGGGACGTCTGGGACGTTATAGACATATGGGACATTTAGGACGCCTGGGACGTTAGGGACTTATGGAACGTCTAGGACGACTCGAACATTAGGGACATATGAGACATATGGGACACCTGGGACGTCTGGAACGTTAGGGACATATAGAACATCTGGGACGTCTGGGACGTTAAGGACATATGGGACATCGAGGTCGTCTGGGACGTCTGGGACGTTAAGGACATATGGGACAGTTAGGAAGCCTGGGACATTAGGGACATTTGGGACATATGGGACATCTGGGACGTCTGGGACGTTAAGGACATATGGGACATTTAGGACGCCTGTGACATTAGGGACGTATGGGACATATGGGACATCTGGGACGCCTGGGACATTAGGGACATATGATACATATGGAACATCTGGGACGTCTGGGACGTTAGGGACATATAAGACATCTAGGACGTCTGGGACGTTAGGTAAATATGGGACATCTAGGACGTCTGGGACGTTAGGGACATATGCAACATCTGGGACGTCTGGGATGTCTGGGACGTTAGAATCATACGGGACAGCTGGGACGTCTGGGACATGAGGGACATATAGGACATTTAGGACGTCTGGAACGTTAGGGACATATAGAACATCTAGGACGCCTGGGACATTAGGGACATATGGGACATATGGGACATCTGGGACGTCTGGGACGTTAGGGACATATGGGACATCTGGGACATCTGCGACGTTAAGGACATATGGGACATCTAGGACGTCTAGGACGTCTGGGACGTTAAGGACATATCGGACATTTAGGACGCCTGGGACATTAGGGACATATGGGACATATGGAACATCTGGGACGCCTGGGACATTAGGGACCTATGGGACATATGGGACATCTGGGACGTCTGGGACGTTAGGGACATATGGGGCATCTGGGACGTCTGGGACGTTAAGGACATATGGGACATATGGGACATCTGGGACGTATGCGACGTTAGGGACATATAGGACATCTAGGACGTCTGGGACGTTAGGGACATATGGGACATCTAGGACCTCTGGGACGCTGGGACGTTAGGGACATACGGGACAGCTGGGACGTCTGGGACGTTATAGACATATGGGACATTTAGGATGTCTGGGACGTTAGGGACATATGGGACATCTAGGACCTCTGGGACGCTGGGACGTTAGGGACATACGGGACAGCTGGGACGTCTAGGACGTTATAGACATATGGGACATTTAGGACGTCTGGAACGTTAAGGACATATGGAACATCTGGGACGTCTGGGACGTTAAGGACATATGGGACATCGAGGACGTCTGGGACGTCTGCGACGTTAAGGACATATGGGACATTTAGGACGCCTCGGACATTAGGGACGTATGGGACATATGTGACATCTGGGACGTCTGGGACGTTAAGGACATTAGGGACATCTAGGACGACTGAGACGTCTGGGACGTTAAGGACATATGGGACATTTAGGACGCCTGGGACATTAGGGACATATGGAACATATGGGACATCTGGAAAGCCTGGGACATTAGAAACATATGGAACATATGGAACATCTGGGACGTCTGGGACGTTAGGGACATATGGGACATCTGGGAAGTCTGGGACGTTAGTTACATGTAGGACATCTAGGACGTCTGGGACGCTAAAGATATATGGGACATCTAGGACGTCTGGGACGTCTGGGACGTTAGAAACATACTGGACAACTGGGACGTCTGGGACATTTGGGACATCTAGGACGCCTGGGACATTAGGGACATATGGAACATATGGGACATCTGGAAAGCCTGGGACATTAGGAACATATGGAACATCTGGGACGTCTGGGACGTTAGGGACATATGGGACATCTGGGACGTCTGGGACGTTAGTTACATGTAGGACATCTAGGACGTCTGGGACGCTAAAGATATATGGGACATCTAGGACGTCTGGGACGTCTGGGACGTTAGAAACATACTGGACAACTGGGACGTCTGGGACATTTGGGACATATGGGACATTTAGGACGTCTGGGACGTTAGGAACATATGGAACATCTAGGACGCCTGGGACATTAGGGACATATGGGACATATGGGACATCTGGGACGTCTGGGACGTTAGGGACATATGGAACATCTAGGACGCCTGGGACATTAGGGACATATGGGACATATGGGACATCTGGGACGTCTGGGACGTTAAGGCCATATGGGGCATCTAGGACGTCTGGGACGTCTGGGACGTTAAAGACATATGGGACATAAGGGACATCTGGGACGCCTTGGACATTAGGGACATATGGGACATATGGGACATCTGGGACGTATGGAACGTTTGGGACGTTAGGGACATATAGGACATCTAGGACGTCTTGGACGTTAGGGACATATGGGACATCTAGGATCTCTATGACGTCTGGGACGTTAGGGACATACGGGACAGCTGGGACGTCTGGGACGTTATAGACATATGGGACATTTAGGACGTCTGGGACGTTAGGGACATATGGAACGTCTAGGACGCCTCGGACATTAGGGACATATTGAACATATGGGCCACCTGGGACGTCTGGAACGTTAGGGACATATAGAACATCTGGGACGTCTGGGACGTTAAGGACATATGGGACATCGAGGACGTCTGGGACGTCTGGGACGTTAAGGACATATGGGACAGTTAGGACGCCTGGGACATTAGGGACATATGGGACATATGGGACATCTGGGACGTCTGGGACGTTAAGGACATATGGGACATTTAGGACGCCTGTGACATTAGGGACGTATGGGACATATGGGACATCTGGGACGCCTGGGACATTAGGGACATAAGAGACATATGGAACATCTGGGACGTCTGGGACGTTAGGGACATATAAGACATCTAGGACGTCTGGGACGTTAGGGAAATATGGGACATCTAGGACGTCTGGGACGTTAGGGACATATGCAACATCTGGGACGTCTGGGACGTCTGGGACGTTAGAATCATACGGGACAGCTGGGACGTCTTGGACATGAGGGACATATGGGACATTTAGGATGTCTGGGACGTTAGTGACATATGGAACATCTAAGACGCCTGGGACATTAGGGACATATGGGACATATGGGACATCTGGGACGTCTGGGACGTTAGGGACATATGGGACATCTGGGACATCTGGGACGTTAAGGACATATGGGACATCTAGGACGTCTAGGACGTCTGGGACGTTAAGGACATATCGGACATTTAGGACGCCTGGGACATTAGGGACATATGGGACATATGGAACATCTGGGACGCCTGGGACATTAGGGACATATGGGACATATGGGACATCTGGGACGTCTGGGACGTTAGGGACATATGGGACATCTGGGACGTCTGGGACGTTAAGGACATATGGGACATATGGGACATCTGGGACGTATGCGACGTTAGGGACATATAGGACATCTAGGACGTCTGGGACGTTAGGGACATATGGGACATCTAGGACCTCTGGGAGGCTGGGACGTTAGGGACATACGGGACAGCTGGGACGTCTGGGACGTTATAGACATATGGGACATTTAGGACGTCTGGGACGTTAGGGACATATGGAACATCTAGGACGCCTTGGACATTAGGGACATATGGGACATATGGAACACCTGGGACGTCTGGAACGTTAAGGACATATGGAACATCTGGGACGTCTGGGACGTTAAGGACATATGGGACATCGAGGACGTCTGGGACGTCTGGGACGTTAAGGACATATGGGACAGTTAGAACGCCTGGGATATTAGGGACATATGGGACATATGGGACATCTGGGACGTCTGGGACGTTAAGGACATATGAGACATTTAGGACGCCTGTGACATTAGGGACGTATGGGACATATGGGACATCTGGGACGCCTGGGACATTAGGGACATATGAGACATATAGAACATCTGGGACGTCTGGGACGTTAGGGACATATAGGACATCTAGGACGTCTGGGACGTTAGGGAAATATGGGACATCTAGGACGTCTGGGACGTTAGGGACATATGCAACATCTGGGATGTCTGGGACGTGAGAATCATACGGGACAGCTAAGACGTCTGGCACATGAGGGAAATATGGGACATCTAGGACGTCTGGGACGTTAGGGACATATGGAACATCTAGGACGCCTGGGACATTAGGGACATATGGGACATATGGGACATCTGGGACGTCTGGGACGTTAGGGACATATGGGACATCTGGGACATCTGGGACGTTAAGGACAAATGGGACATCAAGGACGTCTGGGACGTTAAGGACATATCGGACATTTAGGACGCCTGGGACATTAGGGACATATGGGACATATGGAACATCTGGGACGCCTGGGACATTAGGGACATATGGGACATATGGGACATCTGGGACCTCTGGGACGTTAGGGACATATGGGACATCTGTGACGTCTGGGACGTTAAGGATATCTAGGACGTCTGGGACGTCTGGGACGTTAAGTACATATGGGACATTTAAGACGCCTGGGACGTTAGTGACATATGGGATATATAGAACATCTGGGACGCCTGGAACATTAGGGACATATGGGACATATGGGACATATGGGACATCTAGGACGTCTGGGACGTTAGGGGCATATGGGACATCTAGGACGTCTGGGACGTCTGGGACGTTAGGGACATACGGGACAGCTGGGACGTCTGGGACGTTAAGGACATATGAGACATTTAGGACGTCTGGGACGTTAGAAACATATGGAACATCTAGGACGCCTGGGACATTAGGGACATATGGGACATATGGGACATCTGGGATGTCTGGGACGTTACGGACATATGGGACATCTGGGACGTCTGGGACGATAAGGACATATGGAACATCGAGGACGTCTGGGATGTCTGGGACGTTAAGGACATGTGGGACATTTAGGACGACTGGGACGTTAGAAACATATGGGACATCTGGGACGCCTGGGACATTAGGGACATATCTGACATATGGGACATCTGGGATGTCTGGGACGTTACGGACATATGGGACATCTGGGACGTCTGGGACGATAAGGACATATGGGACATCGAGGACGTCTGGGACGTCTGGGACGTTAAGGACATATTTGACATTTAGGACGCCTGGGACATTAGGGACATATAGGATATATGGGACATTTGGGACGTCTGGGACATCTAGGACGTCTGGGACGCCTGGGACATTAAGGACATACGGGACATATGGAACATCTGGGACGTTTGGGACGTTAGGGACATATGGGACATCTGGGACTTCTGGGGCGTTAAGGACATATGGAACATCTAGGACGCCTGGGACGTTAGGGACATATGGGACATATGGGACATCTGGGACGTCTGGGACGTTAGGGACATATGGGACATCTGGGACGTCTGGGACGTGAAGTCCATATGGGGCATCTAGGACGTCTGGGACGTCTGGGACGTTAAAGACATATGGGACATATGGGACATCTGGGACGCCTTGGACATTAGGGACATATGGGACATATGGGACATCTGGGACGTATGGGACGTTTGGGACGTTAGGGACATATAGGACATCTAGGACGTCTCGGACGTTAGGGACATATGGGACATCTAGGATCTCTATGACGTCTGGGACGTTAGGGACATACGGGACTGCTGGGACGTCTGGGACGTTATAGACATATGGGAAATTTAGGACGTCTGGGACGTTAGGGACATATGGAACGTCTAGGACGCCTCGGACATTAGGGACATATGGGACATATGGGACACCTGGGACGTCTGGAACGTTAGGGACATATAGAACATCTGGGACGTCTGGGACGTTAAGGACATATGGGACATCGAGGACGTCTGGGACGTTTGGGACGTTAAGGACATATGGGACAGTTAGGACGCCTGGGACATTAGGGACATATGGGACATATGGGACATCTGGGACGTCTGGGACGTTAAGGACATATGGGACATTTAGGACGCCTGTGACATTAGGGACATATGGGACATATGGGACATCTGGGACGTCTGGGACGTTAAAGACATATGGGACATATGGGACATCTGGGACGCCTTGGACATTAGGGACATATGGGACATGTGGGACATCTGGTACGTATGAGACGTTTGGGACGTTAGGGACATATAAGACATCTAGGACGTCTGGGACGTTAGGGACATATGGGACATCTAGGATCTCTATGACGTCTGGGACGTTAGGGACATACGGGACAGCTGGGACGTCTGGGACGTTATAGACATATAGGACATTTAGGACGCCTGGGACGTTAGGGACATATGGAACGTCTAGGACGCCTCGAACATTAGGGACATATGAGACATATGGGACACCTGGGACGTCTGGAACGTTAGGGACATATAGAACATCTGGGACGTCTGGGACGTTAAGGATATATGGGACATCGAGGTCGTCTGGGACGTCTGGGACGTTAAGGACATATGGGACAGTTAGGAAGCCTGGGACATTAGGGACATTTGGGACATATGGGACATCTGGGACGTCTGGGACGTTAAGGACATATGGGACATTTAGGACGCCTGTGACATTAGGGACGTATGGGACATATGGGACATCTGGGACGCCTGGGACATTAGGGACAGAAGATACATATGGAACATCTGGGACGTCTGGGACGTTAGGGACATATAAGACATCTAGGACGTCTGGGACGTTAGGTAAATATGGGACATCTAGGACGTCTGGGACGTTAGGGACATATGCAACATCTGGGACGTCTGGGATGTCTGGGACGTTAGAATCATACGGGACAGCTGGGACGTCTGGGACATGACGGACATATAGGACATTTAATACGTCTGGAACGTTAGGGACATATAGAACATCTAGGACGCCTGGGACATTAGGGACATATGGGACATATGGGACATCTGGGACGTCTGGGACGTTAGGGACATATGGGACATCTGGGACATCTGCGACGTTAAGGACATATGGGACATCTAGGACGTCTAGGACGTCTGGGACGTTAAGGACATATCGGACATTTAGGACGCCTGGGACATTAGGGACATATGGGACATATGGAACATCTGGGACGCCTGGGACATTAGGGACATATGGGACATATGGGACATCTGGGACGTCTGGGACGTTAGGGACATATGGGGCATCTGGGACGTCTGGGACGTTAAGGACATATGGGACATATGGGACATCTGGGACGTATGCGACGTTAGGGACATATAGGACATCTAGGACGTCTGGGACGTTGGGGACATATGGGACATCTAGGACCTCTGGGACGCTGGGACGTTAGGGACATACGGGACAGCTGGGACGTCTGGGACGTTATAGACATATGGGACATTTAGGACTTCTGGGACGTTAGGGACATATGGAACATCTAGGACGCCTCGGACATTAGGGACATATGGGACATATGGGACACCTGAGACGTCTGGAACGTTAAGGACATATGGAACATCTGGGACGTCTGGGACGTTAAGGACATATGGGACATCGAGGACGTCTGGGACGTCTGGGACGTTAAGGACATATGGGACATTTAGGACGCCTCGGACATTAGGGACGTATGGGACATATGTGACATCTGGGACGTCTGGGACGTTAAAGACATTAGGGACATCTAGGACGACTGAGACGTCTGGAACGTTAAGGACATATGGAACATCTGGGACGTCTGGGACGTTAAGGACATATGGGACATCTGGGACGTCTGGGACGTTAAGGACATATGGGACATTTAGGACGCCTCGGACATTAGGGACGTATGGGACATATGTGACATCTGGGACGTCTGGGACGTTAAAGACATTAGGGACATCTAGGACGACTGAGACGTCTGGGACGTTAAGGACATATGGGACATTTAGGACGCCTGGGACATTAGGGACATATGGAACATATGGGACGTCTGGAACGCCTGGGACATTAGGGACATATGGAACATATGGAACATCTGGGACGTCTGGGACGTTAGGGACATATGGGACATCTGGGACGTCTGGGACGTTAGTTACATGTAGGACATCTAGGACGTCTGGGACGTTAAAGACATATGGGACATCTAGGACGTCTGGGACGTCTGGGACGTTAGAAACATGCTGGACAACTGGGACGTCTGGGACATTAGGGACATATGGGGCATTTAGGACGTCTGGGACGTTAGGGACATATGGAACATCTAGGACGCCTGGGACATTAGGGACATATGGGACATATGGGACATCTGGGACGTCTGGGACGTTAGGGACATATGGGACATCTGGGACGTCTGGGACGTTAAGGCCATATGGGACATCTAGGACGTCTGGGACGTCTGGGACGTTATAGACATATGGGACATATGGGACATCTGGGACGCCTTGGACATTAGGGACATATGGGACATGTGGGACATCTGGTACGTATGGGACGTTTGGGACGTTAGGGACATATAGGATATCTAGGACGTCTGGGACGTTAGGGACATATGGGACATCTAGGATCTCTATGACGTCTGGGACGTTAGGGACATACGGGACAGCTGGGACGTCTGGGACGTTATAGACATATGGGACATTTAGGACGCCTGGGACGTTAGGGACTTATGGAACGTCTAGGACGACTCGAACATTAGGGACATATGAGACATATGGGACACCTGGGACGTCTGGAACGTTAGGGACATATAGAACATCTGGGACGTCTGGGACGTTAAGGACATATGGGACATCGAGGTCGTCTGGGACGTCTGGGACGTTAAGGACATATGGGACAGTTAGGAAGCCTGGGACATTAGGGACATTTGGGACATATGGGACATCTGGGACGTCTGGGACGTTAAGGACATATGGGACATTTAGGACGCCTGTGACATTAGGGACGTATGGGACATATGGGACATCTGGGACGCCTGGGACATTAGGGACATAAGATACATATGGAACATCTGGGACGTCTGGGACGTTAGGGACATATAAGACATCTAGGACGTCTGGGACGTTAGGTAAATATGGGACATCTAGGACGTCTGGGACGTTAGGGACATATGCAACATCTGGGACGTCTGGGATGTCTGGGACGTTAGAATCATACGGGACAGCTGGGACGTCTGGGACATGAGGGACATATAGGACATTTAGGACGTCTGGAACGTTAGGGACATATAGAACATCTAGGACGCCTGGGACATTAGGGACATATGGGACATATGGGACATCTGGGACGTCTGGGACGTTAGGGACATATGGGACATCTGGGACATCTGCGACTTTAAGGACATATGGGACATCTAGGACGTCTAGGACGTCTGGGACGTTAAGGACATATCGGACATTTAGGACGCCTGGGACATTAGGGACATATGGGACATATGGAACATCTGGGACGCCTGGGACATTAGGGACCTATGGGACATATGGGACATCTGGGACGTCTGGGACGTTAGGGACATATGGGGCATCTGGGACGTCTGGGACGTTAAGGACATATGGGACATATGGGACATCTGGGACGTATGCGACGTTAGGGACATATAGGACATCTAGGACGTCTGGGACGTTAGGGACATATGGGACATCTAGGACCTCTGGGACGCTGGGACGTTAGGGACATACGGGACAGCTGGGACGTCTGGGACGTTATAGACATATGGGACATTTAGGATGTCTGGGACGTTAGGGACATATGGGACATCTAGGACCTCTGGGACGCTGGGACCTTAGGGACATACGGGACAGCTGGGACGTCTAGGACGTTATAGACATATGGGACATTTAGGACGTCTGGAACGTTAAGGACATATGGAACATCTGGGACGTCTGGGACGTTAAGGACATATGGGACATCGAGGACGTCTGGGACGTCTGCGACGTTAAGGACATATGGGACATTTAGGACGCCTCGGACATTAGGGACGTATGGGACATATGTGACATCTGGGACGTCTGGACGTTAAGGACATTAGGGGACATCTAGGACGACTGAGACGTCTGGGACGTTAAGGACATATGGGACATTTAGGACGCCTGGGACATTAGGGACATATGGAACATATGGACATCTGGAAAGCCTGGACATTAGAAACATATGGGAACATATGGAACATCTGGGACGTCTGGGACGTTAGGGACATATGGGACATCTGGGAAGTCTGGGACGTTAGTTACATGTAGGACATCTAGGACGTCTGGGACGCTAAAGATATATGGGACATCTAGGACGTCTGGGACGTCCTGGGACGTTAGAAAACATACTGGACAACTGGGACGTCTGGGACATTTGGGACATCTAGGACGCCTGGACATTAGGGACATATGGAACATATGGGACATCTGAAAGCTGGGACATTAGGAACATATGGAACATCTGGGACGTCTGGGACGTTAGGGACATATGGACATCTGGGACGTCTGGGACGCTTAGTTACATGTAGGACATCTAGGACGTCTGGACGCTAAAGATATATGGGACATCTAGGACGTCTGGGACGTCTGGACGTTAGAAACATACTGGACAACTGGACGTCTGGGACATTTGGGACATATGGGACATTTAGGACGTCTGGACGTTAGGGACATATGGAACATCTAGGACGCCTCGTGGACATTAGGGACATATGGGGACATATGGGACATCTGGGACGTCTGGGACGTTAGGACATATAAGACATTTAGGACGTCTGGGACGTTAGGGACATATGGAACATCTAGGACGCCTGGGACATTAGGGACATATGGGACATATGGACATCTGGGACGTCTGGGACGTTAAGGCCATATGGGGCATCTAGGACGTCTGGGACGTCTGGACGTTAAAGACATATGGGACATAAGGGACATCTGGGACGCCTTGGACATTAGGGACATATGGGACATATGGGACATCTGGACGTATGGAACGTTTGGGACGTTAGGGACATATAGGACATCTAGGACGTCTTGACGTTAGGGACATATGGGACATCTAGGATCTCTATGACGTCTGGACGTTAGGGACATAACGGGACAGCTGGGACGTCTGCTGACGTTATAGACATATGGACATTTAGGACGTCTGGGACGTTAGGGACATATGGAACGTCTAGGACGCCTCGGACATTAGGGACATATTGAACGAACATATGGGCCACCTGGGACGTCTGGAACGTTAGGGACATATAGAACATCTGGGACGTCTGGGACGTTAAGGACATATGGGACATCGAGGACGTCTGGGACGTCTGGGACGTTAAGGACATATGGGACAGTTAGGACGCCTGGGACATTAGGGACATATGGGACATATGGGACATCTGGGACGTCTGGGACGTTAAGGACATATGGGACATTTAGGACGCCTGTGACATTAGGGACGTATGGGACATATGGGACATCTGGGACGCCTGGGACATTAGGGACATAAGAGACATATGGAACATCTGGGACGTCTGGGACGTTAGGGACATATAAGACATCTAGGACGTCTGGGACGTTAGGGAAATATGGGACATCTAGGACGTCTGGGACGTTAGGGACATATGCAACATCTGGGACGTCTGGGACGTCTGGGACGTTAGAATCATACGGGACAGCTGGGACGTCTTGGACATGAGGGACATATGGGACATTTAGGATGTCTGGGACGTTAGTGACATATGGAACATCTAAGACGCCTGGGACATTAGGGACATATGGGACATATGGGACATCTGGGACGTCTGGGACGTTAGGGACATATGGGACATCTGGGACATCTGGGACGTTAAGGACATATGGGACATCTAGGACGTCTAGGACGTCTGGGACGTTAAGGACATATCGGACATTTAGGACGCCTGGGACATTAGGGACATATGGGACATATGGAACATCTGGGACGCCTGGGACATTAGGGACATATGGGACATATGGGACATCTGGGACGTCTGGGACGTTAGGGACATATGGGACATCTGGGACGTCTGGGACGTTAAGGACATATGGGACATATGGGACATCTGGGACGTATGCGACGTTAGGGACATATAGGACATCTAGGACGTCTGGGACGTTAGGGACATATGGGACATCTAGGACCTCTGGGAGGCTGGGACGTTAGGGACATACGGGACAGCTGGGACGTCTGGGACGTTATAGACATATGGGACATTTAGGACGTCTGGGACGTTAGGGACATATGGAACATCTAGGACGCCTTGGACATTAGGGACATATGGGACATATGGAACACCTGGGACGTCTGGAACGTTAAGGACATATGGAACATCTGGGACGTCTGGGACGTTAAGGACATATGGGACATCGAGGACGTCTGGGACGTCTGGGACGTTAAGGACATATGGGACAGTTAGAACGCCTGGGATATTAGGGACATATGGGACATATGGGACATCTGGGACGTCTGGGACGTTAAGGACATATGAGACATTTAGGACGCCTGTGACATTAGGGACGTATGGGACATATGGGACATCTGGGACGCCTGGGACATTAGGGACATATGAGACATATAGAACATCTGGGACGTCTGGGACGTTAGGGACATATAGGACATCTAGGACGTCTGGGACGTTAGGGAAATATGGGACATCTAGGACGTCTGGGACGTTAGGGACATATGCAACATCTGGGATGTCTGGGACGTGAGAATCATACGGGACAGCTAAGACGTCTGGCACATGAGGGAAATATGGGACATCTAGGACGTCTGGGACGTTAGGGACATATGGAACATCTAGGACGCCTGGGACATTAGGGACATATGGGACATATGGGACATCTGGGACGTCTGGGACGTTAGGGACATATGGGACATCTGGGACATCTGGGACGTTAAGGACAAATGGGACATCAAGGACGTCTGGGACGTTAAGGACATATCGGACATTTAGGACGCCTGGGACATTAGGGACATATGGGACATATGGAACATCTGGGACGCCTGGGACATTAGGGACATATGGGACATATGGGACATCTGGGACCTCTGGGACGTTAGGGACATATGGGACATCTGTGACGTCTGGGACGTTAAGGATATCTAGGACGTCTGGGACGTCTGGGACGTTAAGTACATATGGGACATTTAAGACGCCTGGGACGTTAGGGACATATGGGATATATAGAACATCTGGGACGCCTGGAACATTAGGGACATATGGGACATATGGGACATATGGGACATCTAGGACGTCTGGGACGTTAGGGGCATATGGGACATCTAGGACGTCTGGGACGTCTGGGACGTTAGGGACATACGGGACAGCTGGGACGTCTGGGACGTTAAGGACATATGAGACATTTAGGACGTCTGGGACGTTAGAAACATATGGAACATCTAGGACGCCTGGGACATTAGGGACATATGGGACATATGGGACATCTGGGATGTCTGGGACGTTACGGACATATGGGACATCTGGGACGTCTGGGACGATAAGGACATATGGAACATCGAGGACGTCTGGGATGTCTGGGACGTTAAGGACATGTGGGACATTTAGGACGACTGGGACGTTAGAAACATATGGGACATCTGGGACGCCTGGGACATTAGGGACATATCTGACATATGGGACATCTGGGATGTCTGGGACGTTACGGACATATGGGACATCGAGGACGTCTGGGACGTCTGGGACGTTAAGGACATATTTGACATTTAGGACGCCTGGGACATTAGGGACATATAGGATATATGGGACATTTGGGACGTCTGGGACATCTAGGACGTCTGGGACGCCTGGGACATTAAGGACATACGGGACATATGGAACATCTGGGACGTTTGGGACGTTAGGGACATATGGGACATCTGGGACTTCTGGGGCGTTAAGGACATATGGAACATCTAGGACGCCTGGGACGTTAGGGACATATGGGACATATGGGACATCTGGGACGTCTGGGACGTTAGGGACATATGGGACATCTGGGACGTCTGGGACGTTAAGTCCATATGGGGCATCTAGGACGTCTGGGACGTCTGGGACGTTAAAGACATATGGGACATATGGGACATCTGGGACGCCTTGGACATTAGGGACATATGGGACATATGGGACATCTGGGACGTATGGGACGTTTGGGACGTTAGGGACATATAGGACATCTAGGACGTCTCGGACGTTAGGGACATATGGGACATCTAGGATCTCTATGACGTCTGGGACGTTAGGGACATACGGGACTGCTGGGACGTCTGGGACGTTATAGACATATGGGAAATTTAGGACGTCTGGGACGTTAGGGACATATGGAACGTCTAGGACGCCTCGGACATTAGGGACATATGGGACATATGGGACACCTGGGACGTCTGGAACGTTAGGGACATATAGAACATCTGGGACGTCTGGGACGTTAAGGACATATGGGACATCGAGGACGTCTGGGACGTTTGGGACGTTAAGGACATATGGGACAGTTAGGACGCCTGGGACATTAGGGACATATGGGACATATGGGACATCTGGGACGTCTGGGACGTTAAGGACATATGGGACATTTAGGACGCCTGTGACATTAGGGTCATATGGGACATATGGGACATCTGGGACGCCTGGGACATTAGGGACATAAGAGACATATGGAACATCTGGGACGTCTGGGACGTTAGGGACATATAAGACATCTAGGACGTCTGGGACGTTAGGGAAATATGGGACATCTAGGACGTCTTGGACGTTAGAGACATATGCAACATCTGGGACGTCTGGGACGTCTGGGACGTTAGAATCATACGGGACAGCTGGGACGTCTTAGACATGAGGGACATATGGGACATTTAGGATGTCTGGGACGTTAGGGGCATATGGAACATCTAGGACGCCTGGGACATTAGGGACATATGGGACATATGGGACATCTGGGACGTCTGGGACGTTAGGGACATATGGGACATCTGGGACATCTGGGACGTTAAGGACATATGGGACATCTAACACGTCTAGGACGTCTGGGACGTTAAGGACATATCGGATATTTAGGACGCCTGGGACATTAGGGACATATGGGACATATGGAACATCTGGGACGCCTGGGACATTAGGGACATATGGGACATATGGGACATCTGGGACGTCTGGGACGTTAGGGACATATGGGACATCTGGGACGTCTGGGACGTTAAGGACATATGGGACATATGGGACATCTGGGACGTATGCGACGTTAGCGACATATAGGACATCTAGGACGTCTGGGACGTTAGGGACATATGGGATATCTAGGACGCCTTGGACATTAGGGACATATGGGACATATGGGACATCTGGGACGTCTGGGACGTTAGGGACATATGGGACATCTGGGACGTCTGGGACGTTAGGGACATATGGGACATATGGAACATCTGGGACGCCTGGGACATTAGGGACATATGGGACATATGGGACATCTGGGACGTCTGGGACGTTAGGGACATATGGGACATCTGGGACGTATGCGACGTTAGCGACATATAGGACATCTAGGACGTCTGGGACGTTAGGGACATACGGGACAGCTGGGACGTCTGGGACGTTATAGACATATGGGACATTTAGGACGTCTGGGACGTTAGGGACATATGGAACATCTAGGACGCCTTGGACATTAGAGACATATGGGACATATGGGACACCTGGGACGTCTGGAACGTTAAGGACATATGGAACATCTGGGACGTCTGGGACGTTAAGGACATATGGGACATCGAGGACGTCTGGGACGTCTGGGACGTTAAGGACATATGGGACAGTTAGGACGCCTGGGACATTAGGGACATATGGGACATATGGGACATCTGGGACGTCTGGGACGTTAAGGATATATGAGACATTTAGGACGCCTGTGACATTAGGGACGTATGGGATATATGGGACATCTGGGACGCCTGGGACATTAGGGACATATGAGACATATAGAACATCTGGGACGTCTGGGACGTTAGGGACATATAGGACATCTAGGACGTCTGGGACGTTAGGGAAATATGGGACATCTAGGACGTCTGGGACGTTAGGGACATATGCAACATCTGGAACGTCTGGGACGTGAGAATCATACGGGACAGCTAAGACGTCTGGGACATGAGGGAAATATGGGACATCTAGGACGTCTGGGACGTTAGGGACATATGGAACATCTAGGACGCCTGGGACATTAGGGACATATGGGACATATGGGACATCTGGGACCTCTGGGACGTTAGGGACATATGGGACATCTGGGACGTCTGGGACGTTAAGGACATCTAGGACGTCTGGGACGTCTGGGACGTTAAGTACATATGAGACATTTAAGACGCCTGGGACGTTAGGGACATATGGGATATATAGAACATCTGGGACGCCTGGAACATTAGGGACATATGGGACATATGGGACATCTAGGACGTCTGGGACGTTAGGGGCATATGGGACATCTAGAACGTCTGGGACATTAGGGACATAAGTGACATATGGGCCATCTGGGACGCCTGGGACATTAGGGACATATGGGACATATGGGACATCTGGGACGACTTGGACGTCTGGGACGTTCGGGACATATAGGACATCTAAAACGTCTGGGACGTTAGGGACATATGGAACATCTAGGACGTCTGGGACGTCTGGGACGTTAGGGACATGCGGGACAGCTGGGACGTCTGGGACGTTAGGGACATATGGGACATTTAGGACGTCTGGGACGTTAGGGACATATGGAACATCTAGGACGCCTGGGACATTAGGGACATATGGGACATATAAGACATCTGGGACGTCTGGGACGTTAGGGACATATTAGACATCTGGGACGTCTGTGACGTTAAGGACATATGGGACATCTAGGACGTCTGGGACGTCTGGGACGTTAAGGGCATATGGGACATTTAGGACGCCTAGGACATTAGGGACATATGGGACATATGGGACATCTGGGACGTATGGGACGTTTGGGACGTTAGGGACATATGGGACATCTGGGACGTCTGGGACGTTAAGGACATCTAGGACGTCTGGGACGTCTGGGACGTTAAGTACATATGGGACATTTAAGACGCCTGGGACGTTAGGGACATATGGGATATATAGAACATCCGGGACGCCTGGAACATAAGGGACATATGGGACATATGGGACATCTGGGACGGCTGGGACGTTAGGGACATATAGGACATCTAGGACGTCTGGGACGTTAGGGACATATGGGACATCTAGGACGTCTGGGACGTCTAGGACGTTAGGGACATCTAGGACGCCTGGGACATTAGGGACATATGGGACATATGGGACATCTGGGACGTATGGGACGTTTGGGACGTTAGGGACATATGGGACATCTGGGACGTCTGGGACGTTAAGGACATATGGGACATCTGGGACGCCTGGGACATTAGGGACATATGGGACATATGGGACATCTGGGACGTATAGCACGTTTGGGACGTTAGGGACATATAGGACATCTAGGACGTCTGGGACGTTAGGGACATATGGGACATGTAGGACCTCTGGGACGTCTGGGACGTTAGGGATATACGTGACAGCTGGGACGTCTGGGACGTTATAGGCATATGGGACATTTAGGACGTCTGGGACGTTAGGGACATATGGGACATACGGGACATCTGGGACGTCTGGGACGTTAGGGACATATGGGACATCTGGGACGTCTGGTACGTTAAGGACATATGGGACATATGGGACATCTGGGACGTATGGGACGTTAGGAACATATAGGACATCGAGGACGTCTGGGACGTTAGGGACATATAGGACATCTAGGACCTCTGGGACGTCTGGGACTTTAGGGACATACGGGACAGCTGGGACGTCTGGGACGTTATAGACATATGGGACATTTAGGACGTCTGGGTCGTTAGGGACATATGGAACATCTAGGACGCCTCGGACATTAGGGACATATGGGACATATGGGACACCTGGGACGTCTGGAACGTTAAGGACATATGGAACATCCGGGACGTCTGGGACGTTAAGGACATATGGGACATCGAGGACGTCTGGGACGTCTGGGACGTTAAGGACATATGGGACATCTGGGACGCCTGGGACATTAGGGACATATGAGACATATAGAACATCTGGGACGTCTGGGACGTTAGGGACATATAGGACATCTAGGACGTCTGGGACGTTAGGGAAATATGGGACATCTAGGACGTCTGGGACGTTAGGCACATATGCAACATCTGGGACGTCTGGGACGTGAGAATCATACGGGACAGCTGGGACGTCTGAGACATGAGGGAAATATGGGACATCTAGGACGTCTGAGACGTTAGGGACATATGGAACATCTAGGACGCCTGGGACATTAGGGACATATGGAACATATGAGACATCTGGGACGTCTGGGACGTTAGGGACATATGGGACATCTGGGACATCTGGGACGTTAAGGACAAATGGGACATCTAGGACGTCTAGGACGTCTGGGACGTTAAGGACATATCGGACATTTAGGACGCCTGAGACATTAGGGACATATGGGACATATGGAACATCTGGGACGCCTGGGACATTAGGGACATATGGGACATTTGGGACGTCTGGGACGTTAGGGACATATGGGACATCTGGGACGTCTGGGACGTTAAGAACATCTAGGACGTCTGGGACGTCTGGGACGTTAAGTACATATGGGACATTTAAGACGCCTGGGACGTTAGGGACATATGGGATATATAGAACATCCGGGACGCCTGGAACATAAGGGACATATGGGACATATGGGACATCTGGGACGGCTGGGACGTTAGGGACATATAGGACATCTAGGACGTCTGGGACGTTAGGGACATATGGGACATCTAGGACGTCTGGGACGTCTAGGACGTTAGGGACATACGGGACAGCTGGGACGTCTGGGACGTTAGGGACATATGAGACATTTAGGACGTCTGGGACGTTAGAAACATATGGAACATCTTAGACGCCTGGGACATTAGGGACATATGGGACATATGGGACATCTGGGATGTCTGGGACGTTACGGACATATGGGACATCTGGGACGTCTGGGACGATAAGGACATATGGGACATCGAGGACGTCTGGGACGTCTGGGACGTTAAGGACATATGGGACATTTAGAACGCCTGGGACGTTAGAAACATATGGGACATCTGGGACGCCTGGGACATTAGCGACATATGGGACATATGTGACATCTGGGATGTCTGGGACGTTAAGGACATGTGGAACATCTGGGACGTCTGGGACGTTAAGAACATATGGGACATCGAGGACGTCTGGGACGTCTGGGACGTTAAGGACAGTTGGGACGCCTGGGACATTAGGGACATATGGGACATATGGGACATCTGGGACGTTTGGGACGTTAAGGACATATGGGACATTTAGGACGCCTGTGACGTTAGGGACGTATGGGACATATGGGACATCTGGGACGCCTGGGACATTAGGGACATATGAGACATATAGAACATCTGAAACGTCTGGGACGTTAGGGACATATAGGACATCTAGGACGTCTGGGACGTTAGGGAAATATGGGACATCTAGGACGTCTGGGACGTTAGGCACATATGCAACATCTGGGACGTCTGGGACGTGAGAATCATACGGGACAGCTGGGACGTCTGGGACATGAGGAAAATATGGGACATCTAGGACGTCTGGGACGTTAGGGACATATGGAACATCTAGGACGCCTGGGACATTAGGGACATATGGAACATATGGGACATCTGGGACGTCTGGGACGTTAGGGACATATGGGACATCTGGGACATCTGGGACGTTAAGGACAAATGGGACATCTAGGACGTCTAGGACGTCTGGGACGTTAAGGACATATCGGACATTTAGGACGCCTGAGACATTAGGGACATATGGGACATATGGAAAATCTGGGACGCCTGGGACATTAGGGACATATGGGACATCTGGGACGTCTGGGACGTTAGGGACATATGGGACATCTGGGACGTCTGGGACGTTAAGAACATCTAGGACGTCTGGGACGTCTGGGACGTTAAGTACTTATGGGACATTTAAGACGCCTGGGACGTTAGGGACATATGGAATATATAGAACATCCGGGACGCCTGGAACATAAGGGACATATGGGACATATGGGACATCTGGGACGGCTGGGACGTTAGGGACATATAGGACATCTAGGACGTCTGGGACGTTAGGGACATATGGGACATCTAGGACGTCTGGGACGTCTGGGACGTTAGGGACATACGGGACAGCTGGGACGTCTGGGACGTTAGGGACATATGAGACATTTAGGACGTCTGGGACGTTAGAAACATATGGAACATCTTAGACGCCTGGGACATTAGGGACATATGGGACATATGGGACATCTGGGATGTCTGGGACGTTACGGACATATGGGACATCTGGGACGTCTGGGACGATAAGGACATATGGGACATCGAGGACGTCTGGGACGTCTGGGACGTTAAGGACATATGGGACATTTAGAACGCCTGGGACGTTAGAAACATATGGGACATCTGGGACGCCTGGGACATTAGGGACATATGGGACATATGTGACATCTGGGATGTCTGGGACGTTACGGACATATGGGACATCTGGGACGTCTGGGACGATAAGGACATATGGGACATCGAGGACGTCTGGGACGTCTGGGACGTTAATGACATATTTGACATTTAGGACGCCCGGGACATTAGGGACATATGGGACATATGGGACATCTGGGACGTCTGGGACGTTAAGGACATATGGGACATCTAGGACGTCTGGGACGTCTGGGACGTTAAGGACATATGGGAAATTTAGGACGGTTGGGACATTAGGGACATATGGTACATATGGGACATCTGGGACGTTTGGGACGTTAGGGACATATGGGACATCTGGGACTTCTGGGACGTTAAGGACATATGGAACATCTAGGACGTCTGGGACGTTAGAGACATCTGGGACATCTGGGACGTCTGGGACGTTAGCGAGATATGGGACATCTGGGACGTCTGGGACGTTAGGGACATATAGGACGTCTGGGACGTTAGGGACATACGGGACAGCTGGGACGTCTGGGACGGTAGCGACATATGGGACATTTAGGACGTCTGGGACGTTAGGGACATATGGAACATCTAGGACGCCTAGGACATTAGGGGCATATGGGACATATGGAACATCTGGGACGTCTGGGACGGTAGCGACATATGGGACATTTAAGACGTCTGGGACGTTAGGGACATATGGAACATCTAGGACGCCTAGGACATTAGGGGCATATGGGACATATGGGACATCTGGGACGTCTGGGACGTTAGAAACATATGGAACATCTAGGACGCCTGGGACATTAGGGACATATGGGACATATGGGACATCTGGGATGTCTGGGACGTTACGGACATATGGGACATCTGGGACGTCTGGGACGATAAGGACATATGGGACATCGAGGACGTCTGGGACGTCTGGGACGTTAAGGACATGTGGGACATTTAGGACGACTGGGACGTTAGAAACATATGGGACATCTGGGACGCCTGGGACATTAGGGACATATGGGACATATGGGACATCTGGGATGTCTGGGACGTTACGGACATATGGGACATCTGGGACGTCTGGGACGATAGGGACATATGGGACATCGAGGACGTCTGGGACGTCTGGGACGTTAAGGACATGTGGGACATTCAGGACGACTTGAACGTTAGAAACATATGGGACATCTGGGACGCCTGGGACATTAGGGACATATGGGACATATGGGACATCTGGGATGTCTGGGACGTTAGGGACATATGAGACATTTAGGACGTCTGGGACGTTAGAAACATATGGAACATCTAGGACGCCTGGGACATTAGGGACATATGGGACATATGGGACATCTGGGATGTCTGGGACGTTACGGACATATGGGACATCTGGGACGTCTGGGACGATAAGGACATATGGGACATCGAGGACGTCTGGGACGTCTGGGACGTTAAGGACATGTGGGACATTTAGGACGACTGGGACGTTAGAAACATATGGGACATCTGGGACGCCTGGGACATTAGGGACATATGGGACATATGGGACATCTGGGATGTCTGGGACGTTACGGACATATGGGACATCTGGGACGTCTGGGACGATAAAGACATATGGGACATCGAGGACGTCTGGGACGTCTGGGACGTTAAGGACATATTTGACATTTAGGACGCCTGGGACATTAGGGACATATAGGACATATGGGACATTTGGGACGTCTGGGACATTAAGGACATACGGGACATATGGAACATCTGGGACGTTTGGGACGTTAGGGACATATGGGACATCTGGGACTTCTGGGGCGTTAAGGACATATGGAACATCTAGGACGCCTGGGACGTTAGGGACATATGGGACATATGGGACATCTGGGACGTCTGGGACGTTAGGGACATATGGGACATCTGGGACGTCTGGGACGTTAAGTCCATATGGGGCATCTAGGACGTCTGGGACGTCTGGGACGTTAAAGACATATGGGACATATGGGACACCTGGGACGCCTTGGACATTAGGGACATATGGGACATATGGGACATCTGGGACGTATGGGACGTTTCGGACGTTAGGGACATATAGGACATCTAGGACGTCTCGGACGTTAGGGACATATGGGACATCTAGGATCTCTATGACGTCTGGGACGTTAGGGACATACGGGACAGCTGGGACGTCTGGGACGTTATAGACATATGGGAAATTTAGGACGTCTGGGACGTTAGGGACATATGGAACGTCTAGGACGCCTCGGACATTAGGGACATATGGGACATATGGGACACCTGGGACGTCTGGAACGTTAGGGACATATAGAACATCTGGGACGTCTGGGACGTTAAGGACATATGGGACATCGAGGACGTCTGGGACGTCTGGGACGTTAAGGACATATGGGACAGTTAGGACGCCTGGGACATTAGGGACATATGGGACATATGGGACATCTGGGACGTCTGGGACGTGAAGGACATATGGGACATTTAGGACGCCTGTGACATTAGGGACGTATGGGACATATGGGACATCTGGGACGCCTGGGACATTAGGGACATAAGAGACATATGGAACATCTGGGACGTCTGGGACGTTAGGGACATATAAGACATCTAGGACGTCTGGGACGTTAGGGAAATATGGGACATCTAGGACGTCTTGGACGATAGGGACATATGCAACATCTGGGACGTCTGGGACGTCTGGGACGTTAGAATCATACGGGACAGCTGGGACGTCTTAGACATGAGGGACATATGGGACATTTAGGATGTCTGGGACGTTAGGGGCATATGGAACATCTAGGACGCCTGGGACACTAGGGACATATGGGACATATGGGACATCTGGGACGTCTGGGACGTTAGGGACATATGGGACATCTGGGACATCTGGGACGTTAAGGACATATGGGACATCTAGGACGTCTAGGACGTCTGGGACGTTAAGGACATATCGGATATTTAGGACGCCTGGGACATTAGGGACATATGGGACATATGGAACATCTGGGACGCCTGGGACATTAGGGACATATGGGACATATGTGACATCTGGGACGTCTGGGACGTTAGGGACATATGGGACATCTGGGACGTCTGGGACGTTAAGGACATATGGGACATATGGGACATCTGGGACGTATGCGACGTTAGGGACATATAGGACATCTAGGACGTCTGGGACGTTAGGGACATATGGAACATCTAGGACCTCTGGGAGGCTGGGACGTTAGGGACATACGGGACAGCTGGGACGTCTGGGACGTTATAGACATATGGGACATTTAGGACGTCTGGGACGTTAGGGACATATGGAACATCTAGGACGCCTTGGACATTAGAGACATATGGGACATATGGGACACCTGGGACGTCTGGAACGTTAAGGACATATGGAACATCTGGGACGTCTGGGACGTTAAGGACATATGGGACATCGAGGACGTCTGGGACGTCTGGGACGTTAAGGACATATGGGACAGTTAGGACGCCTGGGACATTAGGGACATATGGGACATATGGGACATCTGGGACGTCTGGGACGTTAAGGATATATGAGACATTTAGGACGCCTGTGACATTAAGGACGTATGGGACATATGGGACATCTGGGACGCCTGGGACATTAGGGACATATGAGACATATAGAACATCTGGGACGTCTGGGACGTTAGGGACATATAGGACATCTAGGACGTCTGGGATGTTAGGGAAATATGAGACATCTAGGACGTCTGGGACGTTAGGGACATATGCAACATCTGGGACGTCTGGGACGTGAGAATCATACGGGACAGCTAAGACGTCTGGGACATGAGGAAAATATGGGACATCTAGGACGTCTGGGACGTTAGGGACATATGGAACATCTAGGACGCCTGGGACATTAGGGACATATGGGACATATGGGACATCTGAGACCTCTGGGACGTTAGGGACATATGGGACATCTGGGACGTCTGGGACGTTAAGGACATCTAGGACGTCTGGGACGTCTGGGACGTTAAGTACATATGGGACATTTAAGACGCCTGGGACGTTAGGGACATATGGGATATATAGAACATCTGGGACGCCTGGAACATTAGGGACATATGGGACATATGGGACATCTAGGACGTCTGGGACGTTAGGGGCATATGGGACATCTAGAACGTCTGGGACGTCTGGGACGTTAGGGACATACGGGACAGCTGGGACGTCTGGGACGTTAGGGACATATGAGACATTTAGGACGTTTGGGACGTTAGAAACATATGGAACATCTAGGACGCCTGGGACATTAGGGACATATGGGACATATGGGACATCTGGGATGTCTGGGACGTTACGGACATGTGGGACATCTGGGACGTCTGGGACGATAAGGACATATGGGACATCGAGGACGTCTGGGACGTCTAGGACGTTATGGACATATGGGACATTTAGGACGACTGGGACGTTAGAAACATATGGGACATCTGGGACGCCTGGGACATTAGGGACATATGGGACATATGGGACATCTGGGATGTCTGGGACGTTACGGACATATGGGACATCTGGGACGTCTGGGACGTTAAGGACATATTTGACATTTAGGACGCCTGGGACATTAGGGACATATAGGACATATAAGACATTTGGGACGTCTGGGACATCTAGGACGTCTGGGACGCCTGGGACATTAAGGACATACGAGACATATGAAACATCTGGGACGTTTGGGACGTTAGGGACATATGGGACATCTGGGACTTCTGGGGCGTTAAGGACATATGGAACATCTAGGACGCCTGGGACGTTAGGGACATTTGGGACATCTGGGACGTCTGGGACGTTAGCAAGATATGGGACATCTGGGACGTCTGGGACGTTAGGGACATATAGGACATCTAAGACGTCTGGGACGTTAGGGACATACGGGACAGCTGGGACGTCTGGGACGGTAGCGACATATGGGACATTTAGGACGTCTGGGACGTTAGGGACATATGGAACATTTAGGACGCCTTGGACATTAGGGGCATATGGGACATATGGAACATCTGGGACGTCTGGGACGTTAGGGACATATGGGACATCTGGGACGTCTTTGACGTTAAGGACCTATGGGACATCTAAAACGTTTGGGACGTCTGGGACGTTAAGGACATATGGGACATTTAGGACGCCTGGGACATTAGGGACATAAGTGACATATGGGCCATCTGGGACGCCTGGGACATTAGGGACATATGGGACATATGGGACATCTGGGACGACTTGGACGTCTGGGACGTTAGGGACATATAGGACATCTAAAACGTCTGGGACGTTAGGGACATATGGAACATCTAGGACGTCTGGGACGTCTGGGACGTTAGGGACATGCGGGACAGCTGGGACGTCTGGGACGTTAGGGACATATTGGACATTTAGGACGTCTGGGACGTTAGGGACATATGGAACATCTAGGACGCCTGGGACATTAGGGACATATGGGACATATAAGACATCTGGGACGTCTGGGACGTTAGGGACATATTAGACATCTGGGACGTCTGGGACGTTAAGGACATATGGGACATCTAGGACGTCTGGGGCGTCTGGGACGTTAAGGGCATATGGGACATTTAGGACGCCTGGGACATTAGGGACATATGGGGCATATGGGACATCTGGGACGCCTGGGACATTAGGGACATATTGGACATCTGGGACGTCTAAGACGTTAGGGACATATGGGACATTTAGGACGTCTGGGACGTTAGGGACATATGGAACATCTAGGACGCCTGGGACATTAGGGACATATGGGACATATAAGACATCTGGGACGTCTGGGACGTTAGGGACATATGGGACATTTAGGACGTCTGGGACGTTAGGGACATATGGAACATCTAGGACGCCTGGGACATTAGGGACATATGGGACATTAAAGACATCTGGGACGTCTGGGACGTTAGGGACATATTAGACATCTGGGACGTCTGGGACGTTAAGGACATATGGGACATCTAGGACGTCTGGGACGTCTGGGACGTTAAGGGCATATGGGACATTTAGGACGCCTGGGACATTAGGGACATATGGGGCATATGGGACATTTAGGACGCCTCGGACATTAGGGACATATGGGACATATGTGACATATGAGACGTCTGGGACGTTAAGGACATTAGGGACATCTAGGACGCCTGAGACGTCTGGGACGTTAAGGACATATGGGACATTTAGGACGCCTGGTACATAAGGGACATATGGAACATATGGGACATCTGGAACGCCTGGGACATTAGGGACATATAGAACATATGGAACATCTGGGACGTCTGGGACGTTAGGGACATATGGGACATCTGGGACGTCTGGGACGTTAGTTACATATAGGACATCTAGGACGTCTGGGACGTTAAAAACATATGGGACATCTAGGACGTCTGGGACGTCTGGGACGTTAGAAACATACGGGACAACTGGGACGTCTGGGACATTAGGGACATAAGGGACATTTAGGACGTCTGGGACGTTAGGGACATATGGAACATCTCGGACGCCTGGGACATTAGGGACATATGGGACATATGGGACATCTGGGACGTATGGGACGTTTGGGACGTTAGGGACATATGGGACATCTGGGACGTCTGGGACGTTAAGGACATATGGGACATATGGGACATCTGGGACGCCTGGGACATTAGGGACATATGGGACATATGGGACATCTGGGACGTATAGCACGTTTGGGACGTTAGGGACATATAGGACATCTAGGACGTCTGGGACGTTAGGGACATATGGGACATGTAGGACCTCTGGGACGTCTGGGACGTTAGGGATATACGGGACAGCTGGGACGTCTGGGACGTTATAGGCATATGGGACATTTAGGACGTCTGGGACGTTAGGGACATATGGGACATACGGGACATCTGGGACGTCTGGGACGTTAGGGACATATGGAACATCTGGGACGTCTGGTACGTTAAGGACATATGGGACATATGGGACATCTGGGACGTATGGGACGTTAGGAACATATAGGACATCGAGGACGTTTGGGACGTTATGGACATATAGGACATCTAGGACCTCTGGGACGTCTGTTACTTTATTGACATACGGGACAGCTGGGACGTCTGGGACGTTATAGACATATAGGACATTTAGGACGTCTGGGTCGTTAGGGACATATGGAACATCTAGGACGCCTCGGACATTAGGGACATATGGGACATATGGGACACCTGGGACGTCTGGAACGTTAAGGACATATGGAACATCTGGGACGTCTGGGACGTTAAGGACATATGGGACATCGAGGACGTCTGGGACGTCTGGGACGTTAAGGACATATGGGACAGTTGGGACGCCTGGGACATTAGGGACATATGGGACATATGGGACATCTGGGACGTTTGGAACGTTAAGGACATATGGGACATTTAGAACGCCTGGGACGTTAGAAACATATGGGACATCTGGGACGCCTGGGACATTAGGGTCATATGGGACATATGTGACATCTGGGATGTCTGGGACGTTACGGACATATAGGACATCGAGGACGTCTGGGACGTTAGGGACATATAGGACATCTAGGACCTCTGGGACGTCTGGGACTTTAGGGACATACGGGACAGCTGGGACGTCTGGGACGTTATAGACATATGGGACATTTAGGACGTCTGGGTCGTTAGGGACATATTGAACATCTAGGACGCCTCGGACATTAGGGACATATGGGACATATGGGACACCTGGGACGTCTGGAACGTTAAGGACATATGGAACATCTGGGACGTCTGGGACGTTAAGGACATATGGGACATCGAGGACGTCTGGGACGTCTGGGACGTTAAGGACATATGGGACATTTAGGACGCTTGTGACATTAGGGACGTATGGGACATATGGGACATCTGGGACGCCTGGGACATTAGGGACATATGAGAAATATAGAACATCTGGGACGTCTGGGACGTTAGGGACATATAGGACATCTAGGACGTCTGGGACGTTAGGGAAATATGGGACATCTAGGACGTCTGGGACGTTAGGCACATATGCAACATCTGGGACGTCTGGGACGTGAGAATCATACGGAACAGCTGGGACGTCTGGGACATGAGGGAAATATGGGACATCTAGGATGTCTGAGACGTTAGGGACATATGGAACATCTAGGACGCCTGGGACATTAGGGATATATGGAACATATGAGACATCTGGGACGTCTGGGACGTTAGGGACATATGGGACATATGGAACATCTGGGACGTTTGGGACGTTAAGGACATATGGGACATTTAGGACGCTTGTGACATTAGGGACGTATGGGACATATGGGACATCTGGGACGCCTGGGACATTAGGGACATATGAGACATATAGAACATCTGGGACGTCTGGGACGTTAGGGACATATAGGACATCTAGGACGTCTGGGACGTTAGGGAACTATGGGACATCTAGGACGTCTGGGACGTTAGGCACATATGCAACATCTGGGACGTCTGGGACGTGAGAATCATACGGGACAGCTGGGACGTCTGGGACATGAGGGAAATATGGGACATCTAGGACGTCTGAGACGTTAGGGACATATGGAACATCTAGGACGCCTGGGACATTATGGACATATGGAACATATGAGACATCTGGGACGTCTGGGACGTTAGGGACATATGGGACATCTGGGACATCTGGGACGTTAAGGACAAATGGGACATCTAGGACGTCTAGGACGTCTGGGACGTTAAGGACATATCGGACATTTAGGACGCCTGAGACATTAGGGACATATGGGACATATGGAACATCTGGGACGCCTGGGACATTAGGGACATATGGGACATCTGGGACGTCTGGGACGTTAGGGACATATGGGACATCTGGGACGTCTGGGACGTTAAGAACATCTAGGACGTCTGGGACGTCTGGGACGTTAAGTACATATGGGACATTTAAGACGCCTGGGACGTTAGGGTCATATGGGATATATAGAACATCCGCGACGCCTGGAACATAAGGGACATATGGGACATATGGGACATCTGGGACGGCTGGGACGTTAGGGACATATAGGACATCTAGGACGTCTGGGACGTTAGGGACATATGGGACATCTAGGACGTCTGGGACGTCTGGGACGTTAGGGACATACGGGACAGCTGGGACGTCTGGGACGTTAGGGACATATGAGACATTTAGGACGTCTGGGACGTTAGAAACATATGGAACATCTTAGACGCCTGGGACATTAGGGACATATGGGACATATGGGACATCTGGGATGTCTGGGACGTTACGGACATATGGGACATCTGGGACGTCTGGGACGATAAGGACATATGGGACATCGAGGACGTCTGGGACGTCTGGGACGTTAAGGACATATGGGACATTTAGAACGCCTGGGACGTTAGAAACATATGGGACATCTGGGACGCCTGGGACATTAGGGACATATGGGACATATGTGACATCTGGGATGTCTGGGACGTTACGGACATATAGGACATCGAGGACGTCTGGGACGTTAGGGACATATAGGACATCTAGGACCTCTGGGACGTCTGGGACTTTAGGGACATACGGGACAGCTGGGACGTCTGGGACGTTATAGACATATGTGACATTTAGGACGTCTGGGTCGTTAGGGACATATTGAACATCTAGGACGCCTCGGACATTAGGGACATATGGGACATATGGGACACCTGGGACGTGTGGAACGTTAAGGACATATGGAACATCTGGGACGTCTGGGACGTTAAGGACATATGGGACATCGAGGACGTCTGGGACGTCTGGGACGTTAAGGACATATGGGACATTTAGGACGCTTGTGACATTAGGGACGTATGGGACATATGGGACATCTGGGACGCCTGGGACATTAGGGACATATGAGAAATATAGAACATCTGGGACGTCTGGGACGTTAGGGACATATAGGACATCTAGGACGTCTGGGACGTTAGGGGAATATGGGACATGTAGGACGTCTGGGACGTTAGGCACATATGCAACATCTGGGACGTCTGGGACGTGAGAATCATACGGGACAGCTGGGACGTCTGGGACATGAGGGAAATATGGGACATCTAGGACGTCTGAGACGTTAGGAACATATGGAACATCTAGGACGCCTGGGACATTAGGGACATATAGAACATATGAGACATCTGGCACGTCTGGGACGTTAGGGACATATGGGACATATGGAACATCTGGGACGTTTGGGACGTTAAGGACATATGGGACATTTAGGACGCTTGTGACATTAGGGACGTATGGGACATATGGGACATCTGGGACGGCTGGGACATTAGGGACATATGAGACATATAGAACATCTGGGACGTCTGGGACGTTAGGGACATATAGGACATCTAGGACGTCTGGGACGTTAGGGAAATATGGGACATCTAGGACGTCTGGGACGTTAGGCACATATGCAACATCTGGGACGTCTGGGACGTGAGAATCATACGGGACAGCTGGGACGTCTGGGACATGAGGGAAATATGGGACATCTAGGACGTCTGAGACGTTAGGGACATATGGAACATCTAGGACGCCTGGGACATTAGGGACATATGGAACATATGAGACATCTGGGACGTCTGGGACGTTAGGGACATATGGGACATCTGGGACATCTGGGACGTTAAGGACAAATGGGACATCTAGGACGTCTAGGACGTCTGGGACGTTAAGGACATATCGGACATTTAGGACGCCTGAGACATTAGGGACATATGGGACATATGGAACATCTGGGACGCCTGGGACATTAGGGACATATGGGACATCTGGGACGTCTGGGACGTTAGGGACATATGGGACATCTGGGACGTCTGGGACGTTAAGAACATCTAGGACGTCTGAGACGTCTGGGACGTTAGGGACATATGGGATATATAGAACATCCGGGACGTCTGGAACATAAGGGACATATGGGACATATGGGACATCTGGGACGGCTGGGACGTTAGGGACATATAGGACATCTAGGACGTCTGGGACGTTAGGGACATATGGGACATCTAGGACGTCTGGGACGTCTGGGACGTTAGGGACATACGGGACAGCTGGGACGTCTGGGACGTTAGGGACATATGAGACATTTAGGACGTCTGGGACGTTAGAAACATATGGAACATCTTAGACGCCTGGGACATTAGGGACATATGGGACATAAGGGACATCTGGGATGTCTGGGACGTTACGGACATATGGGACATCTGGGACGTCTGGGATGATAAGGACATATGGGACATCGAGGACGTCTGGGACGTTAAGGACATATGGTACATTTAGAACGCCTGGGACGTTAGAAACATATGGGACATCTGGGACGCCTGGGACATTAGGGACATATGGGACATCTGGGACGCCTGGGACATTAGGGACATATGGGACATATGTGACATCTGGGATGTCTGGGACGTTACGGACATATGGGACATCTGGGACGTCTGGGACGATAAGGACATATGGGACATCGAGGACGTCTGGTACGTCTGGGACGTTAAGGACATATTTGACATTTAGGACGCCTGGGACATTCGGGACATATGGGACATATGGGACACCTGGGACGTCTGGAACGTTAAGGACAAGTGGAACATCTGGGACGTCTGGGACGTTAAGGACATATGGGACATCGAGGACGTCTGGGACGTCTGGGACGTTAAGGACATATGGGACAGTTGGGACGCCTGGGACATTAGGGACATATGGGACATATGGGGCATCTGGGACGTTTGGGACGTTAAGGACATATGGGACATTTAGGACGCCTGTGACGTTAGGGACGTATGGGACATATGGGACATCTGGGACGCTTGGGACATTAGGGACATATGAGACATATAGAACATCTGGGACGTCTGGGACGTTAGGGACATATAGGACATCTAGGACGTCTGGGACGTTAGGGAAATATTTGACATCTAGGACGTCTGGGACGTTAGGCACATACGCAACATCTGGGACGTCTGGGACGTGAGAATCATACGGGACAGCTGGGACGTCTGGGACATGAGGGAAATATGGGACATCTAGGACGTCTGGGACGTTAGGGACATATGGAACATCTAGGACGCCTGGGACATTAGGGACATATGGAACATATGGGACATCTGGGACGTCTGGGACGTTAGGGACATATGGGACATCTGGGACATCTGGGACGTTAAGGACAAATGGGACATTTAGGACGTCTAGGACGTCTGGGACGTTAAGGACATATCGGACATTTAGGACGCCTGAGACATTAGGGACATATGGGACATATGGAACGTCTGGGACGCCTGGGACATTAGGGACATATGGGACATCTGGGACGTCTGGGACGTTAGGGACATATGGGACATCTGGGAAGTCTGGGACGTTAAGAACATCTAGGACGTCTGGGACGTCTGGGACGTTAAGTACTTATGGGACATTTAAGACGCCAGGGACGTTAGGGACATATGGGATATATAGAACATCCGGGACGCCTGGAACATAAGGGACATATGGGACATATGGGACATCTGGGACGGCTGGGACGTTAGGGACATATAGGACATCTAGGACGTCTGGGACGTTAGGGACATATGGGACATCTAGGACGTCTGGGACGTCTGGGACGTTAGGGACATACGGGACAGCTGGGACGTCTGGGACGTTAGGGACATATGAGACATTTAGGACGTCTGGGACGTTAGAAACATATGGAACATCTTAGACGCCTGGGACATTAGGGACATATGGGACATATGGGACATCTGGGATGTCTGGGACGTTACGGACATATGGGACATCTGGGACGTCTGGGACGATAAGGACATATGGGACATCGAGGACGTCTGGGACGTCTGGGACGTTAAGGACATATGGGACATTTAGAACGCCTGGGACGTTAGAAACATATGGGACATCTGGGACGCCTGGGACATTAGGTACATATAGGACATATGTGACATCTGGGATGTCTGGGACGTTACGGACATATGGGACATCTGGGACGTCTGGGACGATAAGGACATATGGGACATCGAGGACGTCTGGGACGTCTGGGACGTTAAGGACATATTTGACATTTAGGACGCCTGGGACATTAGGGACATATGGGAC